>JAODKM010000034.1:8326527-8402996 GCA_026780845.1 Petrocephalus sullivani
CTGGGGGTGTTTTTAAAATGTTTCTATGACAAAGACTCGCTGAGTTATTTAAACGGTTTGGCGAGATTTCTGTTTGACTCCAGAGGGTTAAATTTGTGTACAAAATATCGATATTCGGTGTCCCTGTATCGATACAATATCACCATGCAAAATATCGCAATACTATGCTGTATCGATTTTTTCCCCCACCCCCACTGAAAACACAACTTTTTTTTTAGTTGGCCTCTTTACATTGTGGTAAGATGTTTACCTGCTTTCTGGAATGGCTCTCAGGTTGCTGCAGATGGTGTTCATTAATTTTTGTATGGAAATCTGTTTGTGCGATTACAGATGCTGTGCGAAAACCCATGTTTCCCAAGCGGCGACAGATGAGGAGATTTCGGCCGACAGGCGGAGCACCAGGAAGCGTGGCAGCAGCCCAGCAGCAGCGGACCCATGTCATTAGCTTTGTGATCTGAGTTTGATTGCTTTGTTGCAAGTTCTGTTGCTTAAATAAAAAAAGATTATGATGCAATTTAAAGTTACTTGTTTTTTTTTAATGATCGGATACAATTTGGATCCGGGCCGGGTAGAGTCCGGTCCGGATCCGGTACGGACCCGTGATCATGATCTGTTCTGGATCCGTCTGCAAGTGGACTCCGATCCAGACCCGTTTTGCGGATCTGTTCCGGAGCCTCTGATACCTCCGGTGCGGAGTCATCTGGGACTGAACATAATCAAGATGAGTAAGTTACTGGTGCTTTGAAAATGATTTTACTTCTGTCAGCTCCCCACAAGAACGTACAGGATAGTATTTATTGTTTTCTATAGTGAAAAATATTGCTCATTGTATTTGGCTCATGTAGAGTAAAACTTCTCTCATAAAGCGACTTGCATGAACGCAAGCTGAACCTACAGTCTGTGCAGCTCATTGAACAGTCGTAAAGCTGCATAATATTGCGTGCCATGCAAAATTCGATTGTAATGATCATTAGTCTTATTATTGCAGGGCATTTTGTAATATTATTTACTTTTTGTACTAAAGTTTTTGTTTAAAAATTGTATGCACTAAACTTGTTTACCTGAAGTAATCGTTTTTGGTTAAATCTGTATGTACATGGTCTTCATTATACCATTATAGTTTTTCTACAGTTAGATAAAAAAATACCTACAATATATCACCTCACTTACAGTTTTGTGATATATTTCAATATATTGAATCATAACTCCGGTATTGTGATACATATCGTATTGTCAAGATTCTTGCCAATACACAGCCCTATTAGCTATTATTAATAAACTTTTTTAAAGAAAATGTTTTGTTTTTCTCTTTTCAAGTAATATGTCTGTTACAAAGCTGAAATGATGTAAGGTGGGGTATGACTGTATAGCATAAACAATGTCCACAGGAGCGTGCAATTATCTTGGATCATTTAATCCAATTTGGCTAATCCATTTCTCCCCCAGCTTTGAAGAACTGAAATAGCCGGATAACCGTATCCACAATTAACCGATCTGGGGTGAGTCCTCTGATCTTGGATGTTTTAATCCATGTCCGAAAAATTCCCCTTGGTCTGAGGAGTCACATTTTGTTACGCGTGGATGGCTGTGTGCTTTTGTGTTGTTTACCTGGGTGCTCTGGACAATGTTCTGCTGGGAAACCTTGGGTCCTGGTAGTTACATGAATCGTACTTTGACACGTATGACCTACCTAAACATTTCTGCTCACCCTTTAACAGTATTCCCCCAATAGCAGTGGCCTCTATTAGAATGATTCAGGTACCCTGCAACAGTGGAAAAATTGTTCAAGAATGGTTTGAAGAACATGAAAAGAGTTCAAGGTGTATTTGTGGTGCATATGTAGGATTTGCCCTCAAATTCCCCAGATCTTAATCTGATTGAACATTTCTGGGATGTTCTGGAGAAACAAGTCTGATGTATAGAAGCCCCACCTCACAACTTACAGGAAGTTAAGGAGCTGTTGTCATGTAGATACCTCATGCACTCTATTGCGGGGGTGCACTGGCCATGTGTCATCTGTTCTATTTTAATTTACAACATTGCCAGCAAGGTGAAAGCTACATTTCATGCAGCATAAATAGTTGTATAACTTGTGTAATTGTTTAACTTTGTATAACTGGCTGCATGAACATTAATTTATTGTTGGGGTAAGTGCAATATAATGTTTACTTTGTGTCTTGCTATGGATGTCATGGGCAAAGTTTCCAAATAATTTATGGAGGGGTAAGCAGGGGATGTACCACACTGAACCTGCCGTAGAAGGGGATTGTGGTTTGTTGGACAAAAAGCCTTATTGGAGGGGCTGGGTGATTATTATTGCTTACATTTTAGTGGGGCATTGAAAGGAATATGTTGTCAATAGGTATCGCATTATGTCTTCATTGAAATATGAACTGAAAGTATTGAATGATTTTAATCTTGGTGCAGTTGTCTTTGGAGGTGGGGCTATACATATATAACTGAGAGGTGCCAACTGCACTGCTGGATGCTTTTACTTTTCTGGTGAAGGAAAATAATGAAGAAAAAAAGCACTAGGTGAATATTCTCTCTATTGAAGTTTTGTGTTAATCATTACATCTGCTCCTAACCTCTTGCTGCCAAATACCAATGGACACCTTCAAAGTCTTTCGGAGTTCTTGCTTCAACAGGTCATAGCTGTTTTGGCAGCACAAGGGTGACCCACACAATATCAGGCAGGTGAATTTAAGTTTTGGCTAATCAGTGTATGTTCAACCAGATTAATATGTAACAGACAAAGATACAGACATGTTCTGAGGTGCTGAAATCATGCTTTATTAAATCAACAGTTAATACGTCTCATGGAGGTTGCATATATAGGTATTGCTACATTAAGAAATTCAATAAAACCAAAGTGCAGGGCTAACATGTAATGCATTTGTTTTCTTTTGGTACAGCAGGTGATGTTGCTGCGGCACACTTCCTTGGTGAATGCCCTGATTACTGACAAGGTGAAATTCTAAAGCTAACACGCAGAAACACAGAAACACAAGCACACACACAGACACACACACAATGCACCCAAGCAAACCTCCTAGAGTTGGCTCTGCTTCTGCAAAGAAGTCATTGAATTACTTTTACAGATAATGGCCAGGTGATGTTTTCAAAAGCCTATTCAAGGAGTCCGTTGCCAGAAACAGAGCACATTAAAAATAGCTCAGAATGTGCAGGCCGCTCGCACTTTGAGCATGTCATAAGAAATGGTGGTATGACACATTCAGTCTGAACACAAGGCCCAGTTGTGCAGCTTACATGAGGGTAAAATGCAAACAGCACTCAGGGTCTTATGGACATGTAACAATTCATATGAGCATGGTAATGTTATTGCACGTATGGTTATACGGTGCATGACATTGTCTCTCAAATCTATCAAAACTTCAACAGGGAGCCTCTCCACCTGTTGAGGCAATCTTAAGACATCAACTTACTGTTGAGGCACATAGTTTAGTTTCAGGTTTTTCAGGGTATTCGTTTCATGTGAAACTTTCTCCTGTTAAACATTTAGTTCAATTTGTTTCAGTTAATGTCATAAATAACATTTCATACATTTTCCATAACCGGTAAATTCGGCTATTTACATTATATACACGTCACAGAAAAATGGTTTAAAAATTCTAGTGATAATAATCCAATATGGCAAATTTTATAACAACTGTAGACTTTAGTCTAGTGTGGCAAAAATTAATGTCAAGTTTGGTAAAAAAAAAAAAAAAAAATCCTATTTACAAGAACAATTATCAATGCCTTTATCAAGTAAAGAGTAATTTTCTCACTTTATACCATTTTTATTTTTTACAGTGAGCGAATCCTAATATTTACTGTTGCAGTGTCAGATCCAAGCTCATTGGATAGTTTAAGGGTATAAGCTCCAGCATCATTTTCTTTTATACTAGTGATGATGAGGGTGGTGAGATCCTCAGTGGTCTCAATATGGAACCTGTCACTTTCCTCTGCAAAGGGCAGGGTCCTTCCCGAACGAGTCCATTCAATATCAGGCACAGGATCTCCAGAGAAAGCACAAGCTACCGTAAGTACCTTTCCTCTTTCAATGCTGATGTCTTCAGGAAGAGCTTCAATTTTTGGTGGTGCACCTATTGTAAAAAAGACTTCAGTTTAACTGTGCCCAGTATTGTAGACAATTTTGATGTCAAAACAAAATAAGTGAAATCCCTGTAAAACTGAAAAGCTTCCCACTCTCACCTTGAAGCCTGTGTGTAATGGCCCTTCTAGAGGATCCCTCTATATGTGAATGACTTGACATTTTCATCATACTGCTGGAGCTCATTGCTATCATTGATTCAGATGTCAAGGAGGACATGCTAGTTGCAGACATGCTTTCAAATTTAGCTTCAGCCATGCTGGAGCTCCTGAAGGAGGCCTCCTGCATCGAGGCAGCCATATGGATTGCCTTGGCAGAGAAACTTTCGTGCACACTGGAAGCTGTAGCACTTTTCTCCATGACTATCTTTTTTGTGGGTTCTTCAACCAGAGCTGTGAGAATACAGCAAATTAAAGGAACATAAGAGACCAGTTTTAGATGGAGAATAAATCCATCTGAAAATGTTCCCCTAAATGTTTCCTTCAAAATAGAAACACAAAAGTTATTTTATTCTACATTCAGTGGCCATTTTATTAGTTACACCTATTCGTTAACACAATTGGCCTGCTCCATCAAACAATGAATCATGTGCATATACCTCTACATACAACACATGTGCTGTTCAGCTAAGCATTAGAAGAAGCTATGATTTTGAAGAAGCTAAGAAAGTATGATCCAAGCAATCTTGAGCATGGTACTTTCAGCATCTCAGAAACAGGTATCTTGCTGCAATTTTCACATATTATAGTATCTAAAAGTTATAGTAATTGGTTTGATAATCAAAAGACTACAACATAGTCTGTAGTTTACAATACATTGTTAATGACAGAAGTATAAGCAGAATGGCCTTTGAATGATTTTGGAGGCAAAAATTGGTCCTTGCCAGGTATACTTAAAATGGCCCCTGAGTAAATAGAGTTTTATACATATAAACAAAAAAATCATACTTTTTACCGTTATTCCAAAGCGTGCACTCTTGTCATGCACAACTGAAAAAAGGGGGAATTCCAGAAAAAAACAGGAATGTTTTACAACGTGTAAAACATAATACCTGAATTTCCATGCTCCAAGCACTTTATATATACTGGGAAAATATAGTTTGAACTTTGAAAGTAAATCAATTAGCATTGATAACTAATTATAATGTACAAAATACCAGCTGTGTTCCTCACTTATTCACTGTATGTTGATGCATCTGGCACAACCTTACACTCAGCCATTGATGGAAATGTTCTGAAAATGTACAACTGCTTTTATTTATAAAAAAGTATGGTGTATGCAGAATCACCAGCGGAAAATACAAAAGGTGTATGCTGGTAAGAATGTATTTAAGTTAGAAATATAACATTTGACATTCGTTAATTTATTGCCTTATAATATAAAAATACAGAATAAATGTCAGTACCAGTGTAGCAATGTATTTATAAATATACATTGCATATACATGCTATTAGCAATAAAAATACATTTATACACAAAAAACTGCAATCAACAAATATGAAAAGTATGTATAAAATAATCAGGAACAAGAAGACATGATCACTTGTATGTCTAGTCAAAGAATGCGTCTTATATAAGTATTTCTAAATATTATATTAATAGTATTTTTAAAAGTATTCAGAGTATTGTTGTTAGGAAATTATGCTTGTATTAGTAATTCCCAATCCAATCCCAATGACAATACAAGTTTCACACCTAAGAGGATAAAACTTGTAAAGTCATTGTATATTAAAAAAAGAAAAAGAAAAGAAAAGAACATAAAATCTTACCAAGGACATTGAGAGATGCCGTAGCAGAACACTGTCCATACATATTCGTTGCTTTTACTGTGTATTTCCCACTGTCTGAAATTGAAGCTTCTGTAATCTCTAATGTGTACACATTTTTAGAACGGCTCAGTTTCAGGTTAGACGATAAGGATACCTGAAAGACAATTAGCTGTTAAGTATTTGTTAAAATTTCTTGTGTTCAGAACTATAAGGAAATAGCAATAATAACGATGTCTTACCAGAACATTGTTCTTCAGCCACTCAATTTCAGGACTAGGATCTCCTGTGATTTCACAAGTAAAAATCACATTCTGGTCTTCATTGACATTCTGGGACTTGGGCTGTACTAAGAATGATGGAGCATTCGAACGTTTGGATGTGATAGTTGTATCAAACTGACACTTCACAATCCCATGTTCAGTTGTAGCTTCACATGTGATGACTCCTTCCTCATGCTGGCTGATCTTCTTGATGGTCAAAGTATGCTCATTCCCAGAGACACCATATCTATAATCTGCTGAATTAGCCAGGTCTTTTCCATTCAGTATCCATCTCACATTTGATGCATCAGGAATATTTGCTTTCAGAGTAACAGACTGTCCATCAGACAAAGACAACTTGGTGTGAGATGCTTTTACTTCTGAGTAAGCCTGAACTTCTTCATAAAAAATCTCCTTTTTCATAACTTGTTCTGTCACTTCTGTTTTAGTGTGAGAAGCTAATACCGCCTCTTTCTGTGTTGCCTTTGTCAATGAGATACCCAGTTCTTGTTTATGTTGTATTTCAATAAAAGTTGTGACCTTTGAGTAAATAGTTTGAAACACTTGACCAACAAATGAAAATGATGTTCTGGAGACCTCTCCTTCAGCAATGACTTCACATGCATATTCCCCTTGATCTCTTTCTGTAATGTTATTAATGCTTAGAGTGCAAGTGCCATCAGCAGAAGTATGGAAATCATAGTGAGTGCCTCGTGTCAGTCTTTTCCCATCCTTGTACCATATAGCTTCACTTATACTGCTTTCAGATACACAAACCATCTTTACTTTGTCTTCTGCAGCTTCAGCTTTAAGTTGTTGGAGAATCTTTGGTGGTTTCACCTTTTGAAAAGACTTGAGAGCTTGTGGGGATTTAACTCTCTGAGGTTCAGGTGACATAACCCTCTTGGGAGATTTAATTGGTTCAGGTGACTTGATACGAGGTTCTGGAGATTTAGGAGGTACAAATACTGGCGATTTCACTCTTGGCTCTGGTGACTTTACTGTAGGTGGTGATTTTATTGGTTCTGGTGTCTTAATAAAAGGTTCCGGGGATTTGACACCCACTGATTCTGCCAGTTTCACTCTGGGCTCTGGTGACTTTACTGTAGGTGGTGATTTTATTGGTTCTGGTGTCTTAATAAAAGGTTCCGGGGATTTGACACCCACTGATTCTGCCAGTTTCACTTTGGGCTCTGGTGACTTTACTGTGGGCGGTGATTTTATTGGTTCCGGTGACTTAATATGACGTTCTGGGGATTTTGCACGTGTGGGTTCTGGAGATTTCACTGTAGGCTCTGGTGATTTCACCTTTGGTAATGGAGCTACTGTCTTTTCTTTTGGTGCTGCCCTACGAATTGTTAGGCTGAACTGTGCCTCCTGTTTACCAACAGAGTTTTCTACTATCACTGTGTAACTGCCTTCATCAGATAATTCAACTGAAGAAATCTCAAAAGTAGACTTATACTGTGTTGTAATGATATGCTGACGATGAGATGAGACAATTGTTCGTCCTTCACGCATCCAGGTAACACTAGGTGCTGGTTGCCCATCAATATCACATGCAAATCTAGCAGTTTCTCCTTCTGATACTGTCAAAGACTGTGGTTTTGTAAGTATTCTGGCTGGTACAGTATCCTTCACCTTCTTGTGAAGACTTACTTCTTCCACTTTTGTAGCTTCCACCATTTTGACTTTCTTTTCAGATTTTTCATATTCAACAGTTTCATGTGTTTCAGTCAGCTTTGATTTTGTTTCTTTCACTGCCATGTGAGTTTCAGAAGAGGAAACTGCCTTGATAGAAGACACATGATAATAATCAGCCTTGGTAATTTCAGGTACAAAAGGTGTTGGAGGTTCTTCATCTTTGCGACGGGAAGAATATGTAGAATATTCCCCACCTGAAACATCTAAAGTGCCATAATCTGAGGCCTCTCCCTTGTGGTTTGTGCAAACAACACGATAGGTGCCACTGTCTTCTGCTTGGCAGTCGCACACCTGGAGAGACAAAACTCCACTCATATTGGTAAAATTGTATTTGCTGCTCTCTTGAATCTGCTCTCCATTGTGGAACCATCTGATTTCAGCTTCTGGCTTAGCCTGAACATTCAAAGTAAATTTGGTATTCTGTCCACATGGTACCCGATGAGACCGCATTCTCACAGTTATTCGTGGGGCATGGTCAAGACTGAAAGGTTGCTGAGTCACTACTTCATACTTTCGTTCAGATTTCAGAGCTGCCTTTCTTGCTTCATATCTAGACATGATATCAAATCTTGCAGATCTCTCAAATCTGGAGGATGATCGTGATGATCTTTCAGTGGAAACTGGACTTGGGGAGCGAGGACGAGTTCTTTCAGGAGTAGGTGATCTCCTTTCTAAAACTTCACCCTCTGCTTCAACTGAAGGGCGTACTCGTGGTGGTCTTATAAGTTCAGATACTGGGCGCATGAGTTCAATGTATGTAGGAGACAAAGATCTCCTCCTTCTGAGAACCTGTGAAATGGAACGAGGTATAGTATGAATTTTTTCTGTTTCTTTCAATGTATCCTTTGTGACTGAAGAAACACGTGCATCTCTCTCAAGTCGCTTCTGTTTATAATGAAGGTACTGTTGATCCTCTTCTTCTTCCCTTTCAAATATTTTTCTTGGCGAAGGATGGCGTAGTGCAGATAATTCAAAACGTACAGGACTACGACTAGGTGGTGAAGCAGAAAAGCCAAGCTCAAGTTCATCCTCAAGTTGAAGTGTTTCTTCTTCAGTTCTCTTCCTTGACAAGTAATCCTCAACAGGGACGAGAAGCTCTTCATCAGAGAGGTCACCCAGGGACCTTCTTCTAAGTCTGTAAGAAGCTTCAGATTCAGGTGATGGTGTACGATACCTAGATGGCCTTACAGTTTCCAAGTCATCTTGTGAAATTAATGGAATACGCCATCTGGGCTTATATTGATCAGTCATTCTTGGTAGTGGAACAACATAAAATTGTTCCCACCGGGAGAGACGAATGCGTTTTTGTCGCTTTTGAACATATTTCTCCATTCGCTCAGGGATTTCATACTGGTCACGGAGTTTTTTGTACCATTTCATATCAGACAGAGCTACAAAGTGTTTGATTCGCATGTCTTCTTCAAGGGCAGCTGGAGCGTGAACACGGCATTCTGGAATTTCATATGGCATACGGATTCTTCTCTCTTCGACTTTAATCTTCTTTTCTTCTTCAATCTCATATTCACCTTGTACATTCTTGGTGCTAACTGCTGGTTTATACAGATTTGCCGCTTCTTTCAGTGCCTCTTGTGCCACAGGGTTTAGTGCAGTTACTTCAGTGCTTGAAAGGAACTGAGCAAGTTTAAAAGTCTTGCCAATTTGGCTCTGAACATATTTTTCTTTCTCTTCCTCATTCTTGTACTCTCTCTTCGTATAAGTCAGACGCTCCACTTTCAGTGTCGCTTGGCAATTTACAGAACCAGATGAATTTGTAGCAGTGACTCTGTAGGTACCAGAATCTTCTAGAAGAGTTTCTCTGATATGCAACACATAATAGTCCAGATCTTCTCGAACAACTTCTATCTTTGGACCCCAAGCTAATGGTAAATTGTCTTTCTCCCATTTCAAAGTAGGTGTTGGGGTTCCAGACACTCTGAGTTCAAAGCGAATGCTCTGGCCCTCAATGCACTCAACATTTGCCAGCAAACGTTTGAACAGTGGTCTCATTGTATCTGTGATAACTGGATGAGGTATAACAGTGAGACGTGCTTTACAACTGTCATCACCAAATCTGTTTTGGGCCACAACACTATATTCAGCATCATCCTCAGGCTGAAGGTTGTGAATCACAAGTTGATAGAGACCCTTATCACTTGTAAACGTATACTTTCTGTCATCCTCTCCTGGTATGATCTTTTGTCCAGATTTCAACCATGTAACCTGGGGCTCTGGATGCACTGTTATAGTTACTCCAAAGCGCACATCATCTCCAATGTAAGCAGTACGGTTGTACAGGGGTAAGGTAAATTCAGGTGGTCTCTGAATGAGTTGAGTTGTGTCAATTCTACGTTTCACTTTTTTCACAGTACGCCCAATGAAGTACTCACGATATGATCTCACACCTTCTACAAAGAGCTCTGCATAGGCACTGTCTTCGCCAAACTCATTGACAACTTTACACCTATAGGTGCCATCATCTGTGCTAACAATGTCTTTGACATAGATGGTAGCAACTCCTTTTACATAGCTGATTTCATACTTGTGACTTGCCTCTAGTTGTTTAGTTCCAAAGTGCCAGGTTACTTCTGTGGTGCTGGTAGAGTTCTGAATATGGCAGATAAATTTAACATGCCCCCCTTCTTCAGCAGCACCGTGTATGATCTGACCAGCTTTCAGACCTTGATCAGGTTGTGCTATCTTTACTTTTCCAATGGAAACACCTCGCTGACTTCTAATAGCGCCACCTTGAGCAATTCGAGCTGCAGAAACAACAAAGTTTGATTCTTTCTTCACCAAGGTCTGGTAGTATCTTCGGTGTCTTAAAGTCTTTATTACTTTATTGCAGAGTTGCTCTGTTTTCATTTTCAACCAAGGATGCTCCAAGGCTTCAGCTGCAGTCATGCGATGTTTGGATTCTTTAACGAGCAGTCGGTCAACAAAGTCCATTGCTTGAATACTGGTCTCCTTAAAAGCTTCCTCTTCAAAAGTATACTCAACATTACAGATTTTCTCAGTCATTTTCTGAGTAGTTTCAGATGCAAATGGATTAAGTCCACTTAGAAGCACATAGGCTAAAACACCAACTGACCACATGTCAGTAATAGTGCTAACCATGTCATGCTGGTGAACTTCGGGGGCATAATACTCTGGGGAAGTAAACAGAATTCTGACGTTCTCTCCAGGTATTAGGAGTCTTGCTTGGCCCATCTCGATAATTTTTATGTTGCTACTTTTTCGTGTTGTGTATATTATGTTATCTGGTTTAATGTCAAAATGGGCATAGTTCTGACTATGTAAGAACTGCAGAGCTTCACAGACTTGTCTGATGTAAATGACAATTTCTCGTTCAGTGAGGTCAAAGTTAGCTGTTCCAAGACGTTCAAATATGTCCACACCGGAAACAAACTCATATATTATGACTAATTCTTGAAGACTCTCAAAAGACTCATGAAGATACAAAAAGTTTTTGTGTCGAGCCACATTGAGTGCTTCAATTTCTTTTCTCACAAGTTCTTGATCTGTGCCTTTTGCTTTGACAAATTTAGCCATGAATGTCATTTTGGAACTAATTTCAACACAACGATGAGCAATTCCAAATTGTCCACGCCCAAGCTCCTCAGCAATCGTGTACATAGTAGAAAGAGCCTTTATGCTTGAAATTTGTGCCTCCTCCTTTTTAATTTCTCTGGTTTCATCAACTTCTTCATCGTAGTTTCGAATTATTGACTTATCCTCCTTTGTTACCACAGGAGCAGTTGGTTCAGATGGCATACTCTGCCCAAATTGATTTTCGGCAATCACGCGGAATTGATATGCTGTCTTGCCAAACACATTAATGACTGTGTAATGTGTTTCTTGGGTTTGAGCAACACGGATCCAACGATCCCCTGTGCTGGGACACTTTTCTAGAATATAGCTGGTAATTTGGCTTCCACCGTCACTGGCTGGAGCAGACCAGGTTAGAGTGACAGAATCCCTGGATATGTTACTCACAGTTATTCCCTTTGGCGGATCAGGTACATCTGCAACATCAAGTTCAACAGTCTGTTGATCAGCACCAAACCTGTTCTTCGCAGAAATAATATAATAACCAGCATCTTTTCTTTGGACTCCATTGGGGAAAACAAGTGATGTAAATGATCTTGTAACAATCACTTGGTGATATTTCGTGTTATTAATGACCTCCTGTCCTTTCTGCCATGTTACGGCAGGTTCGGGTTTGCCACTGAATGGAATCTTGATAGTAACTACATCTCCCCGAAGGGCATGGACAGCACCCATGCCTTGAAGATGTTTTGGAAGGTGAATCTTGGCCGGAACTTAATACAAAAAACAAATGATTGTTAGTATAATGACAATGTGATTAAAATTTATGACACTGGAATTGTAAAAGTTAAAGTTTAATATCTAAAAATAACATTTCTACAAATGCTAGGAAAAATATATTCCCAATAAACCCTAACTCACCTTCAACCTCCAGTGTAACAGTAGTTGAAATAGATCCTCCTTGATTTGTAGCTCTGATCTGATAGACAGTGGCATCTTCTTCATCCGCAGCAGAGATTACCAGTTGGTAGTAGCCACCTTTGAATTCTTGTATTTTAATTTTCTTTCCATCTGGTAGTATTTCTTTTCCACGTTTGTACCACTTAACTACAGGCTTTGGATGTCCAGTAACCTTGCATACAAATGTTGCATTACTTTTATACTTGACACTCAAGTCTCTTAATTCTTCTTTAAAGCCAGGAGGAGACATGGGTGTGTCTGATTTTGGATTAATAGGTGCAGATACTTCACTCCATTCACTCTCCCCGCCAATATTTTCACATTTAACACGGAATTCATATTCAAAACCTTCTATTAGGCCTTGGACTGTATATACAGTTTCATGAATTTCTTCTGTCGTTACAGCAATCCATTTGTTTTGTTTCTTCTCACGTTTTTCAAGGTAGTAATTTTTGATCTTGGCACCTCCATCACTTGTAGGTGGTTTCCAAGATACAACACAGGAATCTTTTGTGACTCCTGTCACAACTGGTTGTTGGGGAATTCCAGGCTTTTCTGTAGGAAACACATTTACCAGATTATTGATGGACCATATAAATACTTATCAGATAATTTATTTCTACGAAATGGACTCTGAGCTACATACCAAATGGACTCTTAATGATGACCACAGATGGAACCTCAAGAGAATCACTTATCCCATACTGATTTTGTGCAGAAACACGGAAGTAATAACCAGAACTTTCAATAAGATTTGGAATTCGGCAAGATGTTCCTGAGATTGAAGATGAAACAAGGTGATACTTTTCACCCTCCTTTGCTTCACGTTTTTCCACAATGTAGTTTGTAATCAGAGCTCCACCATCATCTGCTGGTGGTTTCCAGCTAATGATCACAGAGTTCTTCAGTAGTGCATCAACAACAACTGGTCCTTCAGGCATAGCTGGTTTATCTGCATAAATAAGGAGAATATATTTGTTTAATGAAATATGGATATAAGTAGTGCATAGTCTTATTCATTTTATGCAGATGACACTGACACTGAGCATTCTTTATTTCTTGAAATTGTTACCTTGGATTTCGACACGGAGTACAGTATCAACTGTACCGAAGATGTTGCTTAACTGGACTTTATATTTCCCAGCATTGGTTTTCCGTTGCACATTTCTTACAACTAAGTGGGTATAATGCTCAGTGTTTTCAATTATGATATTCTCAGAAGCTTTCAGCGGTTTCTTGCCATAGAACCACAAGATCTGTGGCACAGGACGTCCAATGTACACAACATGCAACCGCAAGCTTGTACCACATCCTGCATAGTATTTTTCCTTCAATGGGAATCCAGGGTGGAACTGTGGAGCAGCCTGCAAGAAGAGCTTGCCACTGGTTTCTATTTCCCCAGCATCATTGATAGCTCTGCAAGTGTAGAGACCCTCATCTTCCTGCTCATCAGTTAGAATGCTGAGTGAATGGGTACGTCCATCAGAGCTCATCTTGTATTTACGGCTTTGTATGAGTTCTTTTCCAAATCTGTACCATTTAATCTCGGGAAGAGGTCTACCAATGATTAGGCATTTCAGTGTGCCTGATTGTCCAAGTTTTGTTGTAACATCTTCCATTTCTTCTTTAAGACTTGGTGCCTCTCCAACTGTTAAAAAAAAGCACAAGAAAGCTAAATAAGACATGTAAAGTTGTTATATATTTAATGTTTCTTCATGTAATCACATAAAATTAAAAAATAATAATAAAAATACAACAAATTGCATACCACTCAATTTAGTTTTGATGGCCATAGCGGTTCTGCGAGGCCTGCTAATTCCACTTTCATTTTCAGCAAGTATTCGGAACTCATACTCAGTGGCTTCCATGAGACCACCCATAGTGAACTGTCTGTCCTTTGAACGTTCTTTGTTGCATTTCTTCCAGGCACTTTCACCAGACTGCCTGTACTCAATCCAGTACCCTAGGATTTCTTTTCCACCATCACATTCTGGACGTAGCCAATGAATTGTGATACTGTCCTTAGTGATGGAAATGATGTCAATTTCTCCAGGCTGACTGGGTTTGTCTTTTTTTATTAAAACAAAAACACATTACACAGTCAGTTGCATATACATAAAACCTAATATTGTGAATTATTTATTGTTAGGCAAGAATTTACTCACCAAATGGATCCTTGCATATGACTGATTCAGACACTGGTCCTGGTTCACTCTGACCAATGTCATTTTGGGCAATGACACGGAACTGATATTCTGCATTTGGGATGAGTCCAGTAAGAGTGTACATTGTAGTTGTAATATGAGTCTTGTTGTGACGTACCCATTTCTCAGTGGACACTTCTTTTCTGTCAATATAATATCCAGTAATACGAGAACCACCATCATCCTTAGGCCTAGCCCAAGATAATGCAATGGTACTCTTTGTGACATCCATGATTTCTGGTGGGTTGCTTGGAGGTTCCGGTGGACCTGTAGTAGAAAAATGTTTTTAAAAATAAATTCAGCACATAAATCATTCAACATTTTTAATTCAATTTAAAAATTAAAAAAAAATAAATTCAAACTTGAAAATATACTCACAGAGAGGTGTCTTTGGTGTGACAGAATCATCTGATTTCAAAGATCTACTAATGCCAAACTGGTTTTCAGCCATCACCCTGAAGTGATACTCAACATTTTCTTTCAGTCCCTTCACAACTAAAGATGTGTCAAGCACTCTTGAGTCTACAGTATACCATGCTGCCTTGGGCACCTCTCGCCTCTGAATGATGTAGCCAAGAATATCAGAGCCACCATCATCAGAAGGAGCTCTCCAGCTCACTCTTACAGAGCGAGCCTGGATATCATCAAATTCAAGAGGACCTTCAGGTGGGTCTGGTCGTCCAATAACTTTTACTTTTATATATACTGCCTTCCTGCCACATTTATTTTCCAGGACAAGGTCATAGGTGCCAGTATCATCCCTGTGAGATTCCTTAATGACAAGCTCAGTGAGCTCGTCACTGGTGGCTATCATAGCCCTGTGAGAAATATCACGACCTTCCTTTGTCCACTTGCATATAGGAATTGGCTTGCCTTTAATGGGAACAGACAGTCTAACGACTCCACCTTGTCTGACAACCAAGCCTTCTTGGTATTTGACATCCAGCTCATAATTAGGATATTCTGAAATAAAAATAAAAACAAAAACACTCATATAAAATGATGCATACCATTAATAAAGAAGAACCATACGTAAAACACTTTGCCTGCGGTATGTGTCTCACCAAGCATCTCTGTAACTTTAACAACCCCAGGGATTTCTGTTGGTTCTCCAGGTCCACCAGCATTACATGCCATAACACGGAATCTATATTCAGCTCCCTGCGGCATATGCGTCAAGGTGTATTCACAAATCTTGGTAGGTGTGGTGTTGCATTTGGTCCATTCAATCTGATCAATCTTCTGCATTTCAATAAGGTATCCTGTAATGCTAGAACCTCCCTCTTGTTCTGGGGGATTCCATGCTAGAGAAACAGATGTTCTTGTGGTATCTATAACTCTTGGATTCAGTGGTATTCCAGGTGGATCTGTTTAGGTGCATAAAAACAACTACTTAATCCATCTATCAAATCAAATGACATTAATTCAAGAAAATTTAAAAGGAAAAAAAATACATACCAATAGGATCCATTGCCACAACTGATTTGGACGTAGGACTTGGCTTTCCAGAGCCTCTAGAGTTGATGGCTGTAACTCTGTGCTCATATTCAAGGCCTTCAATAAGGCCCATAGATCTATATCTTGTCATAGTTACTGGATTCTTATTAATGCGCACCCATCGGTCAGCTCTAACCTCTTTGCGTTCAATGATATAACCAGACACCTGGGAACCACCATCTGTCTCTGGTGGAAGCCAGGTAATAGTCATTCCATCATGAGACACATCAAATACCTCAGGTCTAGCTGGCGGCCCTGGTATAGCTGTAAAGAGGACACATAATAAATTGTTTTTCAAATGATTTCTGCTTTATGCTGAAAACATAAATTTATGGCAAAATTACTTACTTTTGGCACTTTTACACTCCACAACATCGGACTGCAAAAATGATCCAATACCGAAGCGATTTGTTGCAGCCACACGGAACACATATTCAGTCCCTTCAGTCAGTCTAATGAACTTGAATGTGGGTCTGGTGACAGATTCAGACACAGGAAGCCATCCTGGACGATGAGCATCACGTTGTTCAACCACATAGCCACTGATATTAGCACCTCCATCCTTTTCTGGTGGTTCCCAGCTGACAGTTACTGATGTGGCTTCTACCTCCTCTATTCTTAAAGGTCCAATGGGCACCCCAGGTTTGTCTAGTTCAAAATATTAAGAAACATAAATTATCATTGAAAATGCAAATTAACATTTTTAAAAATATTTTCATGGTGGAATATGATACTCACCAAGAATGACAACTTTAATGATCTCAGTGGCACTTCCCACAACATTCTTGACCTCAAGTGTATAATCACCGGTGTCATCTATTGTGGTTTCACGCACTGTTAGTTTGGTGTATTTTGCAGTGGTCTCAACCTTTACACGATCAAGTTCCTTTATCTTGGCACCACCAAAGAACCATGAGCAAACTGGTGAAGGTCTGCCATATATGGGAATTTGAAGCTCAATTGGTTTACCAGCTGGTATATTGACAATCTTCTGTGGAATTCCTGCCAGATCAATCTTTGGTACAACTGAAGAAGAAAAAAAATTAGAGACTAAGTGCGATGATTTAAAGTCTAATAATTTAATCATTTCAATTAGATTGATTAATTTCATTACCTCTTTGTTCTTGAATAGTTACAGGTGACACGATTTCTCTGGGCTCACTGATTCCACGGCTGTTAGTGGCTCTGATTCTAAAGAGGTACTGTTCTGTCTCATTTAGAGAGGTTATGGTATGCTCCAACACAGTTGTTTTCAGTGTAGCCACAGTCATCCACCTGTCTGTTCCAAACTTGCAAGTTTCAATAATGTAGCCAGTAAGTCTGCTGCCACCATCATGAAGTGGTTTCTCCCATGCTAGTGTAACGGTAGACTTTGTTACATCCATTAATTCCAATCTCTGAGGAACCATTGGAACCTCGCATACCAGCACAGCATCACTGACTTCACAAGGCTCACCAACACCATATATATTTTCTGGCAAGACTCTGAAAAAGTACAGAGTTCCTTCATCCAGTCCGGTGATTCTGAATAATGTCTTATTACATTTGGATGTAACTGTTTTATAAGATTTCATGGATGCTTCACGTTTCTCAATTATGTAGTTGTTGACAGGTGCTCCTCCATCAATACTTGGCACATCCCATGTAATAACAACAGATTCTTTTGTATAATCTTTAACCTTAACAGAACCTGGTGGACCAGGAGTATCTGAAACAAATTTTTTGGAATCACAATTAATTTTCAGAAAATACAGTATCACTCTGTAACAGACATGTAATTCTTGAATGCAAATTCTTACCATAGATCTTCACAAGAATAGTAGCTGATTTCTTGCCCCATGGATTCTCTGCCTCAATAATGTATTTGCCAGCATCATACCGATTTACTTTTTCAATTGTCAAAGTTGTATAACTGTCAGTTATATCAATAAATCCTCTACTCTGAAGATCTACACCAGGCTTTCTCCAAGTAATTATTGGTATAGGTCTTCCAGTCACAGCCACAAACAGGCGAAGTGATCCACCAGCTCTTACACAGACAGTCTTCTTTAAGTCATCAGCAAGTTCAAGGTCAGGTATTTCTAGAAAAAACATCAAATCAACACAATACAATTAAAACTGTCACCCCAGTATAATTTCATATTGCATAATACTTCATAGTTTTAGTTGGAATTATTATTTAACGCACCAGTTCTTTCAAGAGGCTCAGTTGCTATGGATGGTTCACTGAATTCTCCAGTTCCCTTAACATTAACTGCAGCCACTCTGAATCGATACTTCTTGTTGCTTGTAAGGCCAGCTGCTGTGTACTCTGTGGTCTTCAAGAGGTCTTGTTGAGCCCTATACCACTGCTCTGTTCCTTCCTCAAGCACTTCAACAATATATCCAGTTACATCAACACCACCATCATACATTGGTCTTGTCCATGCCAAACTAATGCTGTGTTTGGTGGTATCAGTTACACGAGGAACTGTTGGAGGAGCAGGGGTATCTGGAACAGGAGACAATATAACATTTGTGAACAGTAAGATGAAGAACAAAGAAAATTTTAATTATGTATATAACTACATTTAAATAAATACATTTTTAAAATGTAATGACTATGAAAAAAAGGTCTTACATGTTGGCTCCCTACAGAAGGCATAGTCAGAAGCTTCACTTGGTTGACTGTTACCAGCAGCATTCACAGCTGTGATACGGAATTGATAATCGCTGCCTTCCAGAAGACCAGTAATCTTAAGTCTTGTGTCATATATGGTGTACTCTTTGTTAACTCTTGTCCACCTAACACTCTTCTTTTCACGTTTGTCCACAAGATAATTTTTAATTTCACTGCCACCGTCACTCTCAGGCTTAAGCCATTCAATAATGGCATGTTCCTTCCCTACAGCAACGATTTGCGGTGCGCCAGGTGGTGATGGAATTGCTTTAAAATAAAAATCAATGAATAAATAAAATGTTTAACAATCTTCAAGCAATATGATAAATAATTCAATCTTTTGAGAATGGACATTTTACTTACTGTATGCATTTCTGGCAATAATGGGTTCAGATTCAAGTGGTACACCAGGTCCATACTTATTTACCCCTCTGACACGGAAGATGTACTCATTATTCTTAATCAGTCTAGTAGCGACACAAGAAAGGGTCTTGCATTCAGCTTCCATTAATACCCAGTTAAGTCTACTAGTTTCACGTCGCTCCACAATATAATGGGTCACTGTGGCTCCACCATCTTCCAGGGGTAATTTCCAAGAAACTGTGCACTTTTCTTCTGTTACTCTGGTGATTGATAGCTTATCGTGACAAGGCCCAGGAGTATCTGAAAAAAAAGAAATTAATCAAATAGTTATTAATTACAACCAAACTTGCTATATGAACTCTAAATACCAGAGTTTTACATATACTTACCAAGCACTTTCACAAGAACAGCAGTAGTCTTGATTCCACTGGGATTTTGGACTGTTAGAATGTATTTTCCAGTATCATTTCTGTCACAAGACTTGATGATAGCCATAGCACGGGTACTGGTGTATTGCAATGAGTACTTTTCACCATGTTCCAATTCTTTATCTCCCTTAGCCCAGAAAACTTTGGGTTCAGGTTTGCCACCCACTGCAGCATCAAGAACAAGGTCTGCACCAGCTCTGATTGTCACAGTCTCTCCAATGAGTTTGCTGTCAAGCTCAGCCCTAGGGGGAGCTAAAATACGGAGAGCAAAATTAAAAATTGAAATAGTATTAACATTACTACCTAGAAATAAATTAAGAGAATTGAGAAAAATCTTACTGTAATCATCCTTGCATGTGATTGGTCCTGTTGTTTCTGAGGGCATACTATGCACTCCAGCTCCATTCTTGGCTATAACACGGAACTCATATACTTCTCCCTCTTCTAGGGATGGTACTGTAAAATAGGTCTCTGTGATAGTTGTGTAATTGCATTTCAACCAACGTCCTCCCTCATCATTGAAAAGCTTGCGCTCAACAATGTACCCTACAATCCTGCTGCCGCCATCACTCAAGGGTTCACTCCATTTGAGTGATACTGTCGATTTTGTCACATCAGTCACTTCTGGTCTACTAGGGGGATCTAAGGACAAAGTAATTAACAATATTGAATACGTTCTTCTGTAAAAGTAATTTTAAAAATCCGCACTATAATAGAATTTCAAACTTACCGACAGGATTCATAGCCAGTATTGGTCTTGATGCTTCACTAGCTTTGCTCAATCCAGCAATATTCATTGCATATACTCTGAACTGATACTCAAGTCCTTCAATGAGAGAAGACACTTTGAAGTGGCGCTCAATGCATGGAATCTTATTCTCCCTCACCCACAGGATGGTATTGCGCTCTTTTTTCTCAATCCAATACCCAGTCACTTGGCTACCACCATCATGATATGGCTCTTCCCAGCAAATAGTCATAGCATTTGCAGTAACTGATAATACAGCTGGTCGTGATGGTGGACTCGGTGGAACTGTAATTAGGAGCAAGCCACAGTAATCAATGTTCACTTCCTTTGACTTTATGCAAAATTTATGCAAAAACCTTAATTATTTGAAAACAAATATGAAACTCACCAAATGGATGCTCAGCAACAATAGCTTGAGATTCAATTGATTTGCTCACACCAAATCTGTTCTCAGCACAAACACGGAATGTGTACTCCATGTATTTGGTAAGATGAGTAACTTTAATTGTAGTTCGTTTCACGCTGGAGTTCACAAGCTGCCATGTAGTGGAGCTAGACTCACGCTTCTCCACAATGTAGTTTGTGACATCTGTTCCACCGTCATCTTCAGGTTCAGTCCATGTCAACACACATGACTCTGAGGATACTGATGAAACTTCAACAGGCCCAACTGGTGGCCCTGGTCTTCCAACAACATTGACAGTGACAGTGAAGGTTTTGGATCCTGAAATATTTTCAAGAGTAAGGTAATATTTTCCACTATCGCCTCTCATGCAGTCCTTGACTGTCAAAGCAGTCCGCTCCTTTGTGGTCTTAATTAAGATCCTGTCAGTTTCTTTTAGTTTCATCTCTTCAAGTTTCCAAGTTACCTTAGGAGGTGGTCTTCCACTAATGGGAACATCTATGGTGAATGCACTTCCAGTTTTGCATGTGATAAGCTGATTGGTGATACCACTAAGATCTGCAGTTGGCTCAATGCGAGGCTCTTTAATTATTACAGAGGCAAATGCATCTCTTGGATCACTGAGGCCTGTATCATTCTTTGCTCTTACACGGAAGTCATATTCTGTGTTCTCAACTAGACCCTCGATAACCATGTGTAGAGATTTAGTCTGACCTCCAAAAACCCAATGATCAGAGCCCTTAGCTTTTGTCTCAATGATATAGCCTGTGATTCGACTCCCACCATCATGTTCTGGTTTTAGCCAGGCCAAGGTAGCGGTAGAATTAGTTGTATCAATAATATCCAGTCGTTTAGGTGGAGCAGGTTCTTCAGTGGCTATGATGGGCTCTGACATTTCATAAGCTTCACCCAGGCCAAACTGATTTTCAGCCATAACTCTAAAAAGGTATGGTACACCTATTGCAAGACTGGAAACTCTCAATATCTGACGAGAGCATTTAATACTAACTTCCTGCCAACTAAGACGACTAGCTTCACGTTTCTCAACAACATAATGCTGAATACGAGCTCCACCATCATTGAGTGGGGCATCCCACATCAATGTCAAAGCTCCTTTTGTGACATCCTTGAATGTGAGAGGTCCAGGTGGTCCAGGTGTATCTAGCACCTTCACTGTAAAAGTAATAGATTTGCGGCCACTATTATTTTCAAGTGATAATGTGTACTTTCCAGCATCATATCTGGTACAATTCTCAATAGTCAAAGTACTCGACGTTTCTGTGGTATTAATATCGACCATCACCCCAATCTCTTCATCTACTTTTGTCCATGTAGCAAGGGGAGGAGGTTTTCCTCTAAAGGCTATATGAAGAGTGACAGTTCCTCCATTCTTCACAATATGGGTCTGTTTGAAGCTAGCATCAATGTCAATTTCTGGTGACGTAAGTCTGTCTACAGTTTGAACTGCATTAGGAATTTCAGAGGTTTCTCCTTTTCCAGCTCCATTAACTGCACAGACTCGGAATTTATATTCCTCACCAGCTTCCAAATCAGTAACAGCATAATAAGTATTAATGCAAGTTGAGGTATTAACTCTGTGCCATTCTTCTAGACTTGCCTTACACATCTCAATAATGTACCCAATGATCTCCATACCACCATCAAACACAGGCTTTGTCCATTCCAAACTGACAGATGTCTTTGTTGAATCTGTAACCTTCACAACAGTTGGAGCACTAGGTGGACTTGTTGGTTCTCTGCATTTGAAAAGTCTTGATGTAGTGCTTGGTGGTCCTATTCCAGCACTATTTTCTGCCATTACATGGAATTCATATTCATTACCCTCAGTAAGATTTGTTACTCTGTGTCTAAGTTCAGTGATGGGTCTCTTTGATGACACCCTCACCCAGCGCATGCTCTTTTTTTCTCGTCTTTCCAAAATGTATTGTTTGATTTCATTTCCTCCATCTGATCTTGGTCTGGTCCATGAAAGAGTAATACTATCTCCTGTGATATGGGTTGCATCAGGTGTGCCAGGAGCATCTGGTACAGCTGTGGGAAAAAAACGTTTTAGACACCAAATTCACGAAGATATGTAGGTAGATTTTTTTAAACACATTTAAATTAGAACTTACTAAATTGCATCTCTGCTATTATGGGATCAGAGTCCAGTGGTTTACCAACTCCAAACTTATTGATTGCAGCAACTCGGAATTCATACTCGTTGCCCTTAATTAGCTTGGTGGCATTGAATGAGCAGGCTTCACACTGATCCGTTACAAGGGCCCAGGAAATGCGAGATGTCTCACGCTTTTCAATCCTATAATGAGTAATGGCGGCACAGCCATCATTTTCAGGCGGACTCCACCATATTGTTGCTTTCTCTGCTGAGATATTTGTGAACCTGATTGGTCCAACTGGTGGTCCAGGTGTATCTAAATTAGACAAAGACATAATATATATGTACAAAATAAATATTCACTCCATTCTCACACTTGTAAAGTTAACCAAAAATAATGCAAAACAATCTGAAAGAAATATAAACCTTGAACTCGGACAAGAATATCCTCTTTCTTAGTTCCAGCACTGTTTTTGGCCTCCACAGTATATACACCACGGTGGTTGCGTTCTGAATCTCTGATGAAGATGCTGCTTGATCCAATAGTTGTTGTGACTTCAATCATCATCTTTTTGTCAATTTCTTTTCCATCCTTATACCATGTGACTTGAGGTAGAGGACTTCCAGTGATATTGACATTGATTGTAATTTTTTCACCTGCTTTCACTGTTATACATTTCTCTGCACCAAACTCAATGTCTGGAGAAACTACAACAAAAATAATATGTTAATAATTGCATTATGTTCATGAGGATATGTAAAAACAATAAAATCAATAAAACAATATATGCTTACCACTTTCATCTCTGGTCATAATATAACCAGATGACTGGGAGGGGGGGCTAACTGTGCCAACTGCATTTCTTGCGAACACTCTGAATTCATACCGATCACCTGCAGCAAGTCCTGTTACTGTGAACTGGCATTCGCTGATATCAACAAAGTTACATCTTAACCAACGCCCCCGTCCTTGACGCCGCTCAACAGTGTAAGCCACAATTCTGCTGCCTCCATCACGTTTGGGTATATCCCACTTCAGTGTTACAGATTCTCTTGTTACATCAATGCAATTAGGTGTACCAGGCGGATCTAAATTGGGAAGATACTATTAGTAATTCTAGTAACTTTACAACTGAACATTAACCAATAAAAATATGTAAAATAAGTAGAAAACATTTACAAAATTTATACTTACCAACTGGAGATATTGCCAGGGTGTGCTTGCTTGCTTCACTAGCTGCACTCATGCCAGCATTATTTTGTGCAAACACTTTAAACTGATATTCTAAACCTTCAATTAGCCCAATAATTCTATACTCTCTGCCAGATATCGCTGTAGAATTAACTTTGGTCCAGAGAAGGCTGTTCCTATCCTTCTTCTCCACATGGTATCCTGTAACTGGTGAACCACCATCATAACCAGGTGCTTCCCATTGAATAGTCATGCCATCACTAGTGACATTGAAAACAACTGGTCGTCCTGGTGGTCCTGGTGGTTTGTACTGGTGTTGAGCAACCACAGCTTCTGAAGTCAGGGCCTCACTCACTCCATATTTATTTTCTGCACGTACTCTGAATTGGTATTCTGTTCCTTTAATCAGCTTAGGTATCTTAAATGTTGTCCTAACTACACTTGAGCAAACTATCTTCCAAGCAGCCTGGGAAGTTTCCCGTTTCTCCACACTGTAGCATGTTATTTCTCCACCGCCATCATCAGTTGGTTCATTCCAGGAAATAATAATGCTCTGTGCTTTAATTTCATCAAATTTAATGGGGCCAATAGGGGAAGAAGGTGGTCCAAGAGTAATAACTTGAATATTGAATGAATTTTTGCTGATTTTGTTATCAAGGGTAAGTGTATACTTCCCTGCATTATCCTTTCTTAAATTTCTAATAGTGAGGGCAGCTTTGTTTTCTGTTAACCTCAAACGCACCTGCTCACTCTCCTTCAGTGGAATATCATCTTTCAACCATTGTGTAACTGGTTTTGGTTTACCCTTGTATGGTAGTTCAATATTAACCGTTTGTCCAAGGCGCACACTAATTTCATTTCCAGGGTAGTCAGTAAGGTCCGCTTCTGGTGGTATAATTATGTCTTGCACTGTGACAGGTCCAACTTGTGAAAAGTCACTTTGGCCTTTCTCATTCTTGGAGTAGACTCTGAAATCCATCACTGTAAGCTCTTTCAGGTTTGTGACCTCATATTGACAGCGTTTAGAAGTGCCAGCTTCTGACCACTCCTTTTCATCCCTTGCTTTCTTCACAATGACATAATCTGAGATATGGCTGCCACCATCATGATCAGGTTTTGTCCACTGTAGTACTACTGAAGTTTTTGTGGTGTCCTTTATGACAAGGTCTTTGACTGGACCAGGGGTCTCAGTAGCCCTCACAGGATCTACTGTTTCACAAGGATCACCAACTCCATATTCATTCTCAGCTGAAACTCGGAAGAAATAGCAGGTTTCCTCAGAGAGGCCTTCTATCTTATAAGTTGTGTTTGAACATTCAGTTGTCACACTGGAGTAAGACTTCTTTGTAGAATCCTTCTTTTCAACTATATAATTGGTGATTGCAGAACCACCATCAATCAGAGGAGGCTCCCAGCTTAAAGTTGCTTTCCCACGAGATACATTCTTCACCACAAGTTTCTGGCAAGAAGATGGAGTGTCAAGTACTTTAACAGACACTGTTATTGTTTTGGGTTCCCCCACGCCATTTTCAATCTCAAGATGATATTTGCCTGAGTCATCACGAGACACTTTTGGAACTATAAGAACAGTTGATGATTCTGTATTGTGAATATTGTACTTTGGATCACTACTAATGTTCCTCTCTGCCTTTCTCCAAGTGACATTTGGCACAGGTCTTCCTTTCAGTGGAATTACAACTTCAAGGTCCCTTCCTGCCTTGACCATATATTGAGTGGTCATTGAAGCATCAATTTCAAAGTCAGCTTCCTCTGTAAAAATTTAAATAATAATGTTAAATAACACTATAATCCAACCATTGCTACTACCACTGCTATTACTACTACTACTACTAATAATAATAATAATAATGATAATAATAACAATGAAACAAACAAAGAAACCAAAAAAATAGTTCAGAAGAATACAAACCAAGAATATCCTTAGCTTGAACAGGTTGAGCCATCTCAATTGGCTTTCCAGATCCAACACAGTTAACAGCAGAAACACGGAAAAAGTAGTTGATTCCAGGTTTAAGGTGAGGCACAACATACTCTGTGGTTCTCACTTCACCCCTACAGCTAATAACAATCCAGTCTTGCTCATCAGCCATTCTCTGCTCAATAACGTAGCTTGTAATCTCACTGCCACCATCATACACAGGCTTCACCCATCCAAGGGTAATAGATGTTTTGGTTGAGTCAACCACTTTAAGTTTAGTGGGTTCACTTGGTGGGTCTGCAATGAGAAAACGATTAGTGAAATCAAAGATGACACAATTTGAAGAAGCAATAAGCATGATTAAGTCAATTAAAAATGACTATTTACCGATAGGATCATATGCCTTATAAAAATCAGACATATTTGAAAATGGGCCTGCTCCTGCTTTATTGACTGCACAGACACGATACTGATATTCATTCCCTTCTGTTAGGTTTGCAACTTTCTGTCTTGTGTCACGAATGGGATTTTTGATGACCTTAAACCAACTTAGACTCTTCTTCTCACGCTTTTCCAGGAAATAACCATCAATATCACTACCACCATCATCAAGTGGTCTCTCCCAAATCACTGTCATTGTTGACCTTGTAATCATTGAGACTGTAGGCACAGTGGGCTTTCCAGGAGGAACTGGAACAAAAAAATGTAAGTAAGTTAATTAAAGTGTTTCTAATACAGGTTTAAAAATAGCTGTGATGTTGCTTTTCTTACCAAATGAATTTCTTGCAATGACTGGCTCAGACTCCAGTGGCTCTCCAACCCCATACTTGTTGACACCTCTGATACGGAATATGTACTCATTTCCTTTGATCAAGTTTTGAACAGACATGATACATTCTTCCAGTTTTTCATTTACAATAGACCACAGGATCCTGCTTGTTTCTCGTTTTTCTACAATGTAGTGGGTAACCATTGCTCCACCCTCATCTGTCGGAGGATCCCACATTATGGTAATCTTCTCTGCTGTAATGGTCTTGAATTGTATAGTTCCAGGTGGAGGTCCTGGTTTGTCTGTAAATACACAGTATTGTGAGAAAAATGCATATTCTCAGTCTTTATATTATGCAATGCATTCTTCATAAACTGCTTATCCAGCATAGGGTAACAGTAAAAAACAATAATTTTAACTGAAATATGAAATGCACACCTAAAATCTGTAGCCTAATGGATGCGGATGTGGATCCCAAAGAGTTCTTGATTTTCATTTCATAAGTTCCACTGTTTACACGACTTGCATCCTTGATAAAAATGCTAGAGTCATCCACGCTGCTCACAATTGACAGCTGAGCACTAGCTTTCAGTTCCTTTCCATCTTTATACCACTCAATTGTTGGTCGAGGCTTTGCAATAATTCCAAGTTTAAGGTGCACGTCTGCCCCTGCCTTGTATTTCACAACATCCAAATACTCTGGAGGTATGTCAATCATAGGGGCACCTGCAATACAAAAAAGACAACTTTTTTAAGAAACAGGAACACAAAACCCAAAATTATTCATCTAGAAAATAAATAACACTTACCATATGTATCAACACATGTGACCGGTCCCGCAATAAGAGAAGGATTGCTTACAGAACCAACTGCATTCTTTGCAAAGACTCTGAATTCATAGGACTGATCCTGGGTCAAACCAGACACAGTGAATTTTGTGTCTGCAACATTCATTAGATTTGCCTTTGACCATCTTCCTTTCGGAGATTCTTTGCTTTCAATTATGTATCCAGTGATTTTACTACCGCCATCATAGGGAGGCTTTTCCCAAACAAGTGTAATGGAATTCTTTGTGATGTCAGAAATACGCACATTGACAGGAGGTTCTGGAAAACAAAAATATTTCATTAGAAATCAAAATAATAAAATGCCTAAATATTATTAAACTATTAACAAAAATATTTACCGCAAGCATCAATTGCAAGTACTGCATCTGATGTTTTGCTGGATTCTCCAATGCCAGCTGCATTTTCTGCTGCAACCTTAAACTCATAGATCAAGCCAGGGCTGATATTTGTGACTTTGAAATGCGTAGCACGGATGACAGTTGTATTAACTTTCTGCCACAAGATGCTGTTTTTGTCTTTCATCTGTAAGTGATATCCAAATACATGGCTTCCCCCATCTGAGGCAGGTTCTTTCCAATTGACATTAATGCTCTCTCTTGTTACCAAAGTCACCCATGGTGTTGATGGGGATCCAGGGATTGCTAAAATTGAAGTAAAAAAAATACTTTCTATAAAATTGCAAAATCACAGAAGAATAAAATTAACATTAAGACATAGAAATAACTTACTGTATGGCAGGTCCACTCTGACAGCTGGGGAATCCAGGTGATCACTGATGCCAAAGCGATTTTCTGCCTTGATTCTGAACTGATACTCTTCACCCGTTGTCAGCTTCATGATCTTTATAGTACCTCGTGCAACTGCTGATGATACTTCTGTCCAGTTGGCAGTCGTTGTCTCACGTTTGTATACAATATAGTTAGTCACTGGGCTCCCACCATCATATTGAGGAGGAATCCATTTCAAACTTAAACTGTCCTCAGTAACATCACTAATATCCACTGGACCAATGGGAGGACTTGGTCTGTCCAATACCACAATATTAACAAAAGACTTAGTAGTTCCACTTGTGTTGGAGGCGGTAATGTCATACCTTCCAGCATCAAGAGCAATACTCTCTCGAAGGCTAATAATGAGGCCTTCAGGAGTTACCTCAGAATTAAATCTCATTGTTGATTTCAGAACAACATTGTCTTTTGATATAGAAACCTTTGGCAGAGGTTTACCAGTAAGAGGGATTTCAAATTTCAGGTTCGATTTTGCTCTAACAAATACAGTATTGTTAGGGAAATTCTTCATATTGATTTCTGGAGATTCTACAAAAGAGACAACAAAAATAAAAAGGTTAATACTTATCTCAATGTCAAACGTAAAAGGAATCATTGTCCAAAGTATTTGACAGTAACTTACCAAGCTGATCTTTTACAACTACGGGTAAGATCATTTCTTTGGCTTCACTGAGACCAGCATGGTTTTCAGCACGGACTCTGAAGAAATATTCAGCATTTTCCCTCAGGCCACAGACAATATAGTGGGTAGATTTGACCACGCCACACTTTACCCACTTCTCTTGGCCCTTTTCAAGAGCCTCAATCAGATAACTGGTGATTCTGCTTCCTCCATCATGCTCTGGTTTACACCATGCTATTGAAACACTATCCTTTGTAACATCAGTAACTCCAAGTTTTGGTGGCGGACTTGGTTTTTCTGAAATAAAAGGGTGAAATTTTCATGAAAAAATATAAAATAATAATTTACATTTCAATGCTTTTTAATATTATGAGGCTTACCCGTAATCTTTGTTCCATCTTTGGTTTCGTATGGCACACCAACTCCAAATTCATTTTCACCCGTGACTCTGAAGTAGTAAACCCCTCCCTCCTGCAGGTCTGTTACTTTATAGGTCAAGCGGTGGCATTTTTCAGTGATTTTTGTCCATCCCATTTTACTTGCTTCTCTTAATTCAACATGGTAATTTTTTACAGGTGCACCACCTTCATTTTCTGGTGCATCCCATGTCAATGTTGCAGAGTTCTTTGTGACATCTTTGATTTCAATTTGAGAAAGTGGTCCTGGAGAATCAAGGACCTTGACAACTAGTGTCAAAGTACATGTCCCAGCAACATTTTGTAGCGTCACAATGTACTTTCCAGAGTCATTTCTTGTTGCTTGCTCTACTGTTATTGATGTGCAGGTATCACTTGTATCAATAGAGGCTCTTGCTCTGAGATCTACATCTGCTTTATTCCACATCACATTAGGTACTGGTTTCCCTTTGAATGGAACAGTCAAGGTAAATGAGCTACCATCCTTGACAATTAATGTCTTTCGCATCTCATTACTAATGTCAAAAACTGGTTCCTCTTCTCTGTCCTTTGCTACTTGAGGATCACAGGCTGGGCTTGGATCACTAAGACCAATCTTGTTGATTGATTTTACAACAAACACATACTCTGCTCCAGACGTAAGGCCAACAACAGTATATTCATTGTTTCTTGTATTTTGGACTGCCACAACCCAGTCCTCATCTTCGGTTTTCCTGTATTCCACACTGTATCCAGTTATTGGTGCTCCACCATCAAATAGTGGCTTGTTCCATGTAAGAGTGATTGAGCTCTTTGTTGAATCGATTATTTTTGGTTTAGCAGGTGGAGATGGTAAAAATTGTGGGTCTTCTGCTTTAGTTAGTGGGCATGGGTGACTTGGAAGACTTAAACCAGCAGCATTTTCTGCGTAAACACGGTACTCATATTCACATCCTTCCCGCAGATTAGAAGCCTTAACTCTTAGGTCATACACCGGCCTTTTATTTACACGAACCCAACGCAGACCTGTCTTCTCACGCTTTTCAATTACATAACCACAAATTTCACTACCTCCATCAGAAGCAGGTCTTTCCCAGCAAATTGTCATTGCCTCAGCTGTTACACTAGTGACTTCAACATTTGTAGGTGGTGAGGCGACAGTGAATGGATCTAAAGCTTTAGCAGGATCACTTTCAAGGGGTTCACCAACTCCAAACTTATTTACACCCAGAACTCTAAATATGTACTCATTGCCTTTGAGAAGCTTAGTAGCTTTGCATGTTGTAGCTTTCATCTCTCCATGTACTACTGTCCAGGAAAGGCGACTTGTTTCACGCTTTTCAACAATATAGTGAGAAATTTCTGCACCACCATTTTCTTGAGGTGGTCCCCAACTCAGTGTACATTTTTCAGCTGTAACGCCAGTAACTTCAAGAGGCCCTGATGATGGTCCTGGTCGGTCAAGCACCTTGCAGTTTACTGCTAATGATCTTGTACCAGCAACATTCTGTAAAGTTAAGACATACTGTCCAGAATCTCTTCTGATACAGTCTTTGACAGTTATGTTAGTGTTGAAGTTTGTAGATGAGATCTCAACTCTAGCTTTAGCATCAATTTCTTTACCATCCTTTGTCCATGAAATGACTGGGTGAGGACGACCAGCTATATCTGCGTTGATCTGTAGAACTTCTCCAGCTTTCACAATTACTAATTGTCTAAATTTGTCATCCATCATGATGGTCGGTGCCTCAACATCATCCTTTACAGTGACAGGGCCTGTACTCTCAGATGGCTCACTGAACAATCCAGCTGCATTCCTAGCAATGACATGGAAATCATATCGCTGATCCTCCATTAGACCTGTAATATCAAAGAATGTTTCCTGGACATTGGTGAAATTGCACTTCAGCCACCGTCCATCTGGAAGTTCTTTGCGCTCAATAATGTAACCAGTGACCATAGCTCCACCATCATACTCAGGTTTTGTCCAAGACAGTGAAACAGAAGTTCTAGTGATATTTGTCACCATAGGTTGACTTGGAGGATCACATGGATCTCTTGCAGCCACAGGTTCAGAGGCTTTGCTGCACTTCCCAATTCCAGCAATGTTTTCAGCATAGATGCGGAATTCATACAATAAGCCCTCTTCAATGTTGGTCACTTTGAATTGTGTATCAGTAATAAGGCCTCGGTTTATTTTTGTCCAGAGAATGCTGCTGGGTTCTTTACATTCTAAATGGTATCCAAGGATTGCACTACCACCATCACTGCCTGGTCTATTCCATACAACAACCATATGGGTCTTAGTAGCCTCAGTAACTCGAACAACAGAAGGTGAGCCAGGTGGCATAAAGGGATACTGAGCAACAACTGATGATGAGTCAACTGAATGACTTTTTCCATATCGGTTCTCTGCACAAACACGGAACTGATACTCAGAACCCTGGGTCAAGTGGGAAACTTTAATAGAAGTCCTGGCAACTGTTGCTGACACAATTTGCCATGCAGTGGTGGTCGTATCTCTCTTCTCTACAACGTAATTGTTTATTTGGCAACCGCCATCATATTCTGGTGGGTCCCAAGACAGCGATACATTATCAGCACTAACTTCATCAATTTTAATTGACCCTGGTGGCCCAGGTTTGTCAAGAACAATGACACTAATTTCAGCAGATTTGGTGCCAATTGCGTTACTCAGTGTGATTTCATACATTCCAGCATCCTCTCTGGCAGCATCTTTAATAACAATTTTACTTGAGGTCTTAGCTGTTTGAACATTCACCCTAGTCGTTTGCTTTAATGGGTGGCCGTCTTTCTTCCATGAGACATCTGGTACAGGTCTTCCTCTAAATGGAACATCTATTTTGAGATCATCTCCAGCTTTTACATTATAAGTGTTGAACAAGATATTGATAATAGGTTCAATCTGAATGTCCTTTGCAATCACAGGTACTCCAAGTTGCTTTGGATCACTCTTTCCCTTATCATTTACAGCAGTAATTCTAAACAAATATTCTTCACCTGAAGTTAGGCCATCAATACTTGCTTCCAGGGCCTTAACCGTGGCACACACAGTCCATTTATCACTGCTTTTGGTTTGCATCTCTACAGTGTAACAAGTTATTTTGCTGCCACCATCATGATCTGGTTTCTCCCATGAAAGAGTAACACTTTTTCGAGTGACATCCACAAGTGTGACTTTACCTGGTGACAAAGGTGCTTCAGACACTTTAACAGCATCTTTAGTTTCTGCTGGCAAACCAACTCCATGTTCATTTACAGCTAGTACACGGAAATAGTAAAGTCCTCCCTCTCGCAAGTCATCAGCTCTAAATGAATTTCTGACACAGTTATTTGTAACAGTAGTGTATGCCATTCTTGAAGATTCACGTTTTTCTACAATATAATTTGTTATCTTGGCTCCACCATCAATGAGAGGAGGCTCCCAAGTGAGAGTTACTGAGTTTCTCGTGACATCTTTAATGCCAAAGTTAAGAGGCTCACTTGGGGAGTCTAGTACTCTTACATTTACAAATGCTGATTTTTTGCCACTGTTATTTTCCAGAGTTAAAATGTATTTTCCACCGTCATATCTGTTGACATTCTCAATTACAAGCATAGTATAGGAACTGGTTACTTCAAGTTGTGCCCTTTCAGCTAGTGTACTGTCAGCTTTTTCCCACTTAACTTCAGGTTCAGGTCTTCCCTTGATAGTAACAAACAAACGAAGTGTTCCACTTGCTCGTACTGTGACTAATTTCCTGAGGTCAGCATCTAATTCAATCTCTGGAGCTTCAAGTTTTTCAGCTGCAATAACAGATCCTGGGACATCAGAATGTTCTCCAACTCCTTCAACATTAACAGCACAGACCCTGAAGTTGTATTCTGCATTTTCCTTCAGGTGTTTTGCAGTATAGTGTGTTGTTTGTATACCAGTCGGTGGTGTGCATGTAGTCCATTCATCTTCAGAAACTTCTTTCATCTCAACAATATATCCCTTTATAGATGCACCACCATCATAGATTGGTTTACTCCAGGCAAGGGTCACTGTGGTGCTTGAGTGGTCAGTAAATTTAGGATTGTTTGGAGGACCAGGTGGATATGTTGCATCACAAGCTTTGTAGAGTTCTGATGCCTTACTGGGCTGTCCAACGCCAGCAGCATTTTCAGCTGAAACCCGGAATTCATAGTAGTGGCTTTCTGTAAGTCCAGTTACTCTAAATCGTAAGTCAGTCAGTCTCTTTTTATTGCATTTTGCCCATCGAATGCCTTCTTTGTCACGTTTTTCAAGAATATAGCCATCAATTTCTGAACCTCCATTATCTTCTGGCCGCTCCCATGTGAGAACCATAGAATCTCTTGTTATAGCACTTGCTTCAGGTATGGAGGGTGCACTTGGTGGCTTGAATGGATTGCGTGCCAGTACTGGCTCAGATTCAAGAGGCTCTCCCACTCCATATTTGTTAACTGCCATAATTCTGAAAATATACTCATTTCCTGGTAGAAGTTTGGTCACTTTATAACTAACAGCTTGGATTTTAGGTTCAACTACAGTCCAAGACAGCCTACTAGTTTCTCTCTTCTCGATAATATAATGAGAAATGCTAGCACCACCATCATGTGAGGGATGACCCCAAGATAAATAGCATTTTTCAGCTGTAACACCAGTGACTTTTAGTGGGCCATCTGGAGGACCAGGTCTATCAAGAACCTTCACATTTACTGGTATTGATTTTGTTCCACCCACATTGCTAAGATTAAGGACATAATGTCCTCCATCAACTCTAATGCAGTCCTTTACTGTAAGCACTGTTCGCTGAATGGTAGATTTAACTTCCATTCTTGGAGTTGTCTTATCAATTTCTATTCCATCCTTTAACCATGTAATATCTGGAACAGGTTTTCCAAAGATGTCAGCATCAATGGTAAATGTTTCCCCAGCATTAACAACAATAACATCCTTAAACTTTGAATCCATTGAAGCTGTTGGAGTTTCAATTTCATCTTTAGCAGTAATTGGTCCAGTGCTTGCAGAAGGTTCACTTAAAATTCCTGAGGCATTTCTTGCAATTACCCTAAACTCATATCTTTCTTCCTCTGTTAATCCTGTGATTGTGAATTCAGTGTCAATAATGTTCGCGAAGCTGGCCTTCATCCAGCGACCTTCAGGTAATGTTTTCTTCTCCACAATATAACCTGTGATTTTACTACCCCCATCATATTGTGGGATTGTCCACTGAAGTGTTACATGGTTTCTAGTGATAACTATGGCTTCAGGAGTACCAGGTGGATCACAGGGGTCGCGGGCAACAGCAGGTTCTGAGATCTTGCTTGGAACACTAGTGCCAACAATGTTTTCAGCATATACTCTGTATTCATACTCAATGCCTTCTTCAAGATCATTTGTCTTAAATCGAGTGTCTGTAATAAAAAGCTTGTTTAACTTATTCCACAAAATGCTGTTTCTTTCTTTACGTTCAATATGGTAACCAATAATAGCACTGCCTCCATTGTTTATTGGAGCTTTCCATTCAATAACCATGTGATCTTTTGTTGCTGAGGAAACAAATGGGGTACCAGGTGGGCCAGGTTCCTTGAAAGGGTACTTTACAAGAACTAGTTGTGAATCCAATGAAGTGCTCTTTCCGTATCTATTTTCAGCAAAAACTCTGAACTGATATTCTGAACCTGTTTTGAGCTTACAAATTTTAATAGTTGTCCTTGCAACAGTTGCTGACACAATCTGCCAATTTGTTGTAGTTGTGTCTCGTTTTTCAACAATGTAATTGTTTATTTGACAGCCTCCCATGTAAACTGGTGGTTCCCATGAAATGGTTACAAAATTAGCACTTACTTCATCAATTTTCACAGGTCCAGTTGGTGGACCAGGCTTATCAAGAACTATAATGCCAAGCTCTTCAGTCGTTACACCAGCACTGTTTGTAGCAGTCACTGTGTACTTGCCAGAGTCATCTCTATTAGCTTCTTTAATATGAAGAACTGTTGAGTTCATTGTACTTGAAATATTAACCCTAGTTGTCTCCTTGAGTGAATGTCCCTCTTTTTTCCATACGATCTTTGGTGTTGGGCGTCCTATCACTGGAATCTCTATTTTAAGATCATTGCCAAACTGAACACTAAACGTGTTGAATGTTAGTTTAAAACTGGGTTCAATAGTTAAGTCTTTAGCAATAACAGGAGAAGCTAATGGCCTTGGATCACTCTTTCCTTTATCATTGTAGGCTATGATACGGAAGAAATATTCCTGACCAGAACTTAACCCTGTAACAGTGCCTTCACATGCCTTTGTTACGGTTGCAACTACCCATTCCTCTGTTCCTTTTGGCTGCATTTCAATAAAGTAGCCTATAATTCTGCTGCCACCATCATAGTCTGGTTTCTCCCATGCTAAAGACACACTAGTTTTAGTCACGTCTGTTAATGTGACTTTTCCTACTGGCAATGGGATCTCTGCTGCTTTCACTGCATCCTGGGTTTCAGCAGGCAGACCAACACCAAATTCATTCTCAGCCATAACTCTAAAGTAATAAATTGCTCCTTCTGTGAGATCCCCTACCCTGAAGCTTGTCTTCGTGCACTTAGCAGTAACATTGGCGTATCCAATTCTGTTTGATTCACGCTTATCAATGACATAATTCTTGATCTTTGCACCTCCATCAATGAGTGGTGGTTCCCATACAAGAGTTACACAGTTCCTTGTAATATCCTTCACTGAAACATTCACAGGTGCTCCTGGCGTATCCAGTACTTTAACAGACACAAATGCAGACTTTGATCCACTGTTGTTTTCCAAATTCAGTATATACTTTCCAGCATCATTTCTGTCACATACATCAAATGATAACTGAGTAAAGTCAGAAGCCTTTTCAATTTGTGCCTTTTCAGATATCTCTCCTTCTTCTTTAGACCAGCTAACCTCTGGGACTGGTCTACCTTTGAAAGGTATATTGATTCTTAAGGAACCTCCAGCACGCACAACAATACCTTTTCGTAGTTCAGAGTCAAGTTCAATTTCTGGTGCCTCCATTTTATCTTCAGGCTTTACAGTGCCAGGAATAGCTGCTGGTTCACCAACACCTAACTTGTTGATGGCACATATATGAATTTTATATTCCTGATGTTCTATAAGTTTGGTTATTTCAAATGTATTGACAGGCAGGCCAGTTGGTGGTGTGCATGTAATCCATTCCTCCTCTTCAGCTTTACAGACCTCCACAACGTATCCCTGAATCTCACTTCCCCCATCATAAATTGGTTTGTTCCATGCTATTGAAATTGAATTTCTAGTGGTGTCAAACACATGTGCATTAGTTGGCGGGCCAGGTTTAAACATTGGATCACAGGCTTTATAATATGCAGTTGGTGGACTTGGTTGTCCTACTCCTGCTGCATTTTCAGCAGATAATCTAAATTCATATTCATGATCTTCTGTCAGGCCTGTTACTCTGAAACGTAGATCTGTAACTCTGCGCTTGTTGCATTTTGTCCATCTGACTCCAGTTCTGTCTCTTTTCTCTATAATGTACCCAGCAATTTCATTTCCCCCATCACTTGCTGGTCTGGTCCAGCACACAGTCATTGAATCCCTTGTGATATTAGTTACTTCGAGTTCTTTTGGTGGCCCAGGTGGGACAAATGGATTTTTCATTATCACTGGTCCTGACTCTAGTGGTTCACCAACACCATACTTGTTGACTGCCATTACACGGAAAATATATTCATTTCCTTTTAAAAGTTTAGTTACTTTAAACATGGTAGCTCCGCAATCATTAGCAACTATAGTCCAAGCAAGACGACTTGTTTCTCTCTTCTCAATAACATAATGAGAAATACTACTACCTCCATCATGACAAGGAGGGAGCCATGAGAGAGTGCATTTTTCAGAAGTTACTCCAGTAACACTAAGTGGCCCTTCAGATGGTCCAGGTCTGTCCAGGACTTTGACATGGAATGGAACTGTCTTAGTGCCAGCAACATTAATTAAGTGCAAGGCATACTGGCCACCATCAATTCTTATAGCATCTTTAACAATAATCATTGCTTTAAGGTCAGTATTCTTGATCTCAACTCTTGCTGTATTTTCCATTTCGTGATCACCCTTGAACCACTGAGCTGTTGGGATTGGCTTTCCATGTACATCTGCATGGAGTTTAAATGTATCTCCTGCATTTACAACAATAACCTGGTTGAATTCTGGGTCTGTTTCAAATGTTGGAGGTTCAACTTCATCCTTTGCAGTGATGGATCCTGTATTCTTTGATGGTTTGCTAATGGTTCCAGCTGCATTCTTTGCAATAACTCTAAAGTCATATTTGCAGTCTTCCGTTAAACCAGTAACAGTAAACTCTGTTTCAATAATGCTTGTAAAACTTGCTTTCATCCACCGTCCTTCTGGAAGGTTTCGTTTCTCCACAATGTAACCAGTTACCATACTGCCTCCATCATATTCTGGCTCTGTCCACTTAAGTTTCACTGAATGTCTGTTGACGAAGATAGCTTCAGGGTTACCTGGTGGATCACATGGATCCCGTGCAACGCAACCCTCAGACACTTTACTACAACTGCCAATGCCAACAATATTTTCAGCATAAACTCTGAACTCATATTCAATACCCTCTTCCAAAGGACTTGTTTTAAAGCGAGTATCCTGAATAAGTGTTTTGTTAATCTTTGTCCAAAGGATGCTGTTTTTCTCCTTTCTTTCCAAATGGTACCCAATAATACTACTGCCACCATCAGAAATTGGCTTGTGCCACTCCACAACCATGTAATCCTTTGACACTGATGACACAAAAGGTGTTCCAGGAGGACCTGGTTCTTTGTAGGGGTACTGTGCAACAACAAGATCAGAGTCTATAGCGTAACTTTTGCCGTATCGATTTTCTGCAAATATTCTGAACTGATATTCTGCTCCAGTTTTCAAATTAGTTACTTTAAGAGTAGTTCTTGCAACTGTAGCAGACACGACTATCCAGTTTGTAGTGGTAGTGTCACGCTTTTGCACAATGTAGTTTGATATCTGGCAGCCACCAGCATACTTTGGTGGCTCCCAAGAAACGGTGATACTTTCAGCACTGATGTCTTCGAGTCTAATGGGTCCAGTTGGTGGGCCAGGTTTGTCAAGTGTAATGATTTCAAAAGTAGTTTCCTTTTGTCCAAGAACATTGGATACTGCAATAGTGTATATACCACCATCATCTCTTGTTGCTTCTTTTATAGTTAGGTTTGTGTGGTGTGGGGTATCAATGACATTAACTCTTGTAGTCTGTTTAAGAGGTGAGCCATCCTTTGTCCAAATAATATTTGGTTTAGGACGTCCAGCAATAGGGATTTCAACTTTGAGATCATAACCAACCTGTACACTGTAATTGCTGGATGGAGACCTGACATCTGGAGCAATAACAAGGTCTTTTGCTTGCACTGGAACAGCAAGTAGCCTAGGGTCACTCATTCCTTTGTCATTGACTGCAATGACTCTAAACACATATTCGTTTCCCTGGGCTAAATTGCTTACTACTGTGTCCAGGGTTTTGACTTGAGCACATACAGACCATTTCTCAGCATCCTTAGCTTGCATTTCCACAACATAATAAAGAATCCTACTGCCTCCATCATGCTCAGGTTTTTCCCAGGAAAGAGAAACACTATTGCGTGTTACATCAACAACTGTGATTTTACCAGGAGGCTGGGGGACTTCAGAAACTTTCAGAGGCTCAGGTGTTTCTGCAGGAAGTCCAATTCCATGTTCATTTTCAGCAAGAACTCTAAAGAAATAATTGCACCCCTCTTGAAGTGATTCAATTTTCCATGACATTTTATGGCAGTTTGTGACAACAGTTGAATAGGCCTTTCTTGTGCTTTCACGTTTCTCAACAATATAATTTTTAATTTTAGCTCCACCATCCAATAAAGGAGGTTCCCATGTAAGTGTTACAGAACTTTTTGTGATCTCTTTCACTTTGAAGTTGATGGGTTCACTTGGTGTGTCAAGTACTCTGACACTGATAAAGGCAGACTTTACTCCACTAGCATTTTCTGCAGTCACTGTATACTTTCCACTGTCAAATCTGTCAACGTTTTCAATCACAAGGGATGTATAACTACTAGTTGTATCAATTTGAGCTGTATCCTTGATCTCACTATCAGCTTTTTCCCACTTGATTTCAGGAACAGGTCGTCCTCTAATTGGAATGAATAATCTTAATGATCCTCCAGCTCTAACAGTGATCATTTTCCTTAAGTCAGGATCGAGGTCAAGATCAGGTGCTTCAATCTTTTCCTCTACAACAATTGTTCCTGAAATATCTGCATGTTCACCAACACCTGCCTTGTTTATAGCATAGACTCTGAATTTATACTCATGTTTTTCTTGCAGTTTTTTAATTTCAAAGTTTGTTTGCATGATTCCTGATGGTGGAGTACATATTGTCCATTCTTCAGTGGGTACCTCACATGCCTCAACGATATATCCTTGAATCTCACAACCACCGTCATAAATAGGTTTCCCCCAGGAAAGGAAAACTGATGTCCGTGAAACATCAGTCACTTTAGCATTATTTGGAGGACCTGGTTTGAAAATTGGGTCCAGGGCCTTGTGGTAAACAGATGGGGAGCTTGGTGCTCCAACTCCAGCGGCATTCTCAGCTGAAACTCTGAATTCATAGCTGCGATTTTCAAGTAGTCCAGTAACCCTAAAACGCAATTCGCTTACTGAGCGCTTATTGCATCTTGTCCATCTAACTCCTTCTTTGTCACGTTTTTCAACAATATATCCAGCAATTGCATTTCCTCCATCCTTAGCAGGTCTTTCCCAGGTTACAACCATAGAATCTTTTGTGATATTAGAAACTTCAACTGCTGTTGGTGCACCTGGAGTTACAAATGGATTCTTTGCAATCACTGGTTCTGATTCAAGTGGTTCACCAATTCCATATTTGTTTACTGGGATGACACGGAAGATATACTCATTTCCCTCCAAAAGTTTAGTAACTTTAAGACTAAGAGTCTGTACTTTAGATTCAACAACAGTCCAAACTAATCTGCTGGTTTCTCTCCTTTCAACAATATAATGAGTCACATCACTGCCACCATCTTGCTGTGGTGGTTTCCAAGAAATGAAGCATTTCTCACTTGCCACACCATAAATGGATACTGGGCCTTCAGGGGGCCCAGGTCTATCTAGGACTTTGACATTGATATGAACTGACTTTTCTCCTCCAACATTCTTCAGTACTAGAGTGTACTGGCCTCCGTCAACCCGAATAGCTTCTTTTACACTCAGTGTAGTAGTGAAATCTGTATTTTTGATCTCAAGGCGAGCTGTGTTTACTAGTTCTTCATTTCCTTTCATCCAGTGGATTGTAGGTACAGGTTTTCCAAAAATATCTGCATCAATTTTGAAGTTTTCACCAGCATTTACAACAATGGCTTGAGTATATTTTGAATCTATGGTAATGCGAGGTGGATCAACTTCATCTTTTGCAGTGATAGCCCCAGTACTTTCTGAAGGATTACTGAAAACACCTGCAGCATTTCTTGCAATGACACGGAACTCATATCTCTGTTCCTCAACTAAGCCTGTCACAACAAATTCAGTATCAATTATATTTGCAAAACTGGCCTTCATCCAGCGACCACCAGGCAGCTCTTTTTTCTCAACGACATATCCAGTGATTTTGCTTCCACCATGAAACTCTGGCTTTGCCCATCTAAGTGTAACAGAATTTCTTGTAACAATAACAGCTTCAGGATTGCCTGGACATTCACATGGATCTCTTGCAACATGTATTTCTGACACCTTGCTAACTTTACCAATTCCCACAATATTTTCAGCATAAACTCTAAATTCATATTCAATTCCCTCTTCTAGACCAGTGACTTTAAATCTTGTGTCTTGAATGGGAGTCTTATTTTGTTTAATCCAAAGGATACTGTTCCTTTCCTTACTTTCAAGATGATATCCGATTATCTTACTTCCACCATCATCAGAAGGTTTATTCCATACCACTACCATGCTTTCCTTAGTAGAGGATTGTACAGAAGGTGTTCCTGGAGGGCCAGGAAGTTTAAATGGATATTGTGCAACAACGGACTCTGAAACAAGAACAGAACTCTTTCCATACCTGTTTTCAGCTGCAATTCTGAATTGGTATTCAGTACCAGTTTTTAACCTTGCAGCTTTAATTGTTGTTCTAGCTACAGTTGCTGACACAATCTGCCAGTTTGTAGTGGAAGTATCTCTCTTTTCTACAATATAATTGTTGATTGAACAACCACCATCATACTCTGGAGGCTCCCATGACAAAGTCATACTGTCAGCAGTGACTTCATCTATTTTGATTGGTCCTGTTGGTGGGCCTGGCTTATCTAGAACAATAATTTTAATTTCAGCTGTTGCTTCTCCAACTGAGTTTGAAAGTTTGATGGTGTACTGGCCAACATCATCTCTGCAGGCCTCTCTGATTACAAGATACAAATGTGTTTCTGTGATCTCAGCATTCACTCTGGTAGTTTCTTTCAAAGCAACACCATCTTTTTGCCAGGAGACCGCTGCTTTAGGACGAGCAGCATAAGGAACATCTACCTTCAAATCATCTCCAGCCAGAACGCTGAATGTGGAGAACAAAAGTTTGAATGCTGGAACAATTACAAGATCCTTAGCAATAACAGGAACACTAAGCTGGCGAGGATCACTTATCCCTTTCTCATTCATTGCAGATACACGGAACAAGTATTCTTCACCTTGTGTAAGACCTGCAACAACTGCTTCATTAACTTTTACAGTCAAGCACTGAGTCCATTTTTCACTGCCTTTGCTTTGCATTTCAACAATATACCCTGTGATTCTACTGCCTCCATCATGGTCTGGTTTCTCCCATGACAGTGTCACACTACTGCCTGAGACATCTTGAAGAGTGACTTTTCCTGGTGGAAGGGGCTTTTCAGAAACTTTGACTGACTCAGTAGTCTCAGCTGGTAGACCAATTCCATATTCATTTTCAGCTAAAACTCTAAAGAAATAGTTTCTTCCTTCCTCCAGCTGCCCAATTTTCCAACTTGTTTTGTGGCAGCTAGTACTAACGGTTGAGTATGCTTTTCTTGTTGATTCACGTTTTTCTATAATGTAATTTCTTATCCTAGAGCCACCATCTATTAGAGGAGGGTCCCAGATCAGTGATACTGATTCTTTGGTGATGTCTTTGATCATGAGGTTTTGTGGTGCTCCAGGGGTATCCATCACTCTGACATTAACAAAGGCTGTCTTGCTCCCCGAGCTGTTTTCCACTGTCAAAACATACTTTCCACTATCAAATCTGCTTACATTTTCAATTAATACAGATGTAAATGATGATGTGCTCTCAATAGTTGCTCTCTCAAGTGGTTCTCCATGTTCTCTTGACCATTTGATTTCAGGAGCAGGTCTACCTCTTATAGGCACAAACAGTCTTAGTGTGCCACAAGCTCTGATGTTGACAACTTTGCGAAGTTCTGCATCAAGCTCAACTTCTGGTGGAATCTGCCTGTCTTCTGCCTTTGGTGATCCAGGAACAGATGCCGGCTCTCCAACTCCCTCACAGTTAACAGCTGAAATGTTGATTTTGTATTCTTGATTTTCTTTTAAGTTGGTAATTGTAAATGATGTTGATGTTAACCCTTCTTTAGGAGTGACAATTGTCCATTCATCTTCCTCTGGAAGGGAAGTTTCAACAATATATCCCGTAATATCTGATCCACCATCATATACTGGCTTATTCCATGCAAGAGTAATTGATGACTTAGTTGTGTCTAGTACTCTTGGATTTCCAGGGGGGCCAGGCTGGAAGATGGTGTCACATGCTTTGTAAAATGGACTACATGCACTTGGTACACTTAAACCTGCAGCATTCTCAGCAATAATTCTAAATTCATACTCATGTCCTTGTGTCAGTCCAGATACTTTATACCTTAGATCAGTTACTGTTCTTTTGTTGCATTTAACCCAGCGAAGGCCAGTTTTGTCTCTCCTTTCAATAATGTAACTGGTAATATTGCTTCCACCATTGTTTTCGGGATGCCCCCAGCAAACAACCATTGAATCCTTAGTGATAGTTGTTACTTCAGGAGTTTGTGGAGGATCAGAGGGTACATAAGGGTTAGTTGCCATAACTGGCTCAGATTCAAGGGGTTCACCAACTCCATACTTATTAACAGCCATAACTCTAAAGATGTACTCATTTCCTTTAAGCAGCTTAGTCACTTTAAATCGGTTAACTTGTAAATCCGATGCTACATTTGTCCATGCAAGTCTGCTTGTTTCACGTTTTTCAATTATGTAATGTTCAATCTTTGCACCACCATCATGTGAAGGTGGCAACCATGACAGAATACATTTTTCAGCAGTGACATCTGTAACAGCAAGTGGACCATCAGGTGGACCTGGCCTGTCAAGAACTTTAACATTAAAGACGTGTTTGGCAAATCCTCCAGGGTTGCTAGCAGTCAATGTGAATGCACCACCATCTCTTCTTAAGGAGTCTTTATTAGTCAAAGTTGTGCTAAAGTCAGTTGTTTTGATTTCTAATTTTGCTGTGTCCTCAAGTTCCTTTCCTTCTTTTGTCCAAACCATGGATGGTAAGGGTCGACCAGTAGCTTCAGCTTCTAATTTAAAGACCTCCCCTGCTTTTATCATTATGACATTACTGAACTTTGCATCAACTAAAAGTTTTGGCTCCTCAATATCATCTCTGCAGGTAATTGCTACTGATGGTTTAGATGGCTTACTTAAAGCACCAGCTGAATTGCGAGCAAGAACACGGAATTCGTATGATGCATCTTCTTTCAATCCACTTACAGTATATACTGTCTCATGAATATTACTGAAGTTTGCCTTAAGCCAGCGTCCATTTGGTAAGTCTTTCTTTTCAACTGTGTATCCGGTTATAGGGAATCCACCGTCACCTTCAGGCTTTGTCCACTGAACTGTCACTTCATGTCTAGTTATGTTGATTGCTATTGGTTGACCAGGTGGATCCACAGGATCAAGAGCCAGTGTTTCTTCTGAAGGCTTACTTGGTTTACCTACACCAGCTATGTTTTCAGCTGCAACACGGAATTCATAACCTATTCCATCTGTGAGTCCTGTAGATTTGAAAATATTTCCTACTACTAGGGCTTTGCTGACTTTCTGCCACAATATACTGTTCTTTTCTTTCCTCTCAATGTAATATCCTAAAATGGGGCTACCGCCATCAGAATTTGGCTCATTCCATGTGATAGTCATGGTTTCTTTAGTGAAAGCAATAACTTGTGGAATACCTGGTGAGCCAGGCACTGTAAATGGATATGCAGCAACCACAGCATCAGATATAAGAAAGGGCCCAGTACCATATCGATTTTGAGCTTTAACACGGAACTGATACTCAACTCCTGTGGTAAGACGAGCAGCTTTAAATGTAGTACGAATTACTGTTGCTGCAAGTTCAACCCATGATGTGCCGGTGGTTTCCCTTATTTCCACAATATAATTGTTAATGGGCACTCCTCCGTCATTCTCCGATGAATCCCATGATAATGTTATATAGTCACAGGAAATTTCATCAAACTTAATTGGGCCCTTAGGAGGTCCAGGAATATCATGAACTTGAACTGTGATAGTTTCTGTTACTGTCCCAAGAATGTTCTTTCCGGTCATTGAGTATTGTCCACCATCCTTCCGTTTGCACTCACTTATATTCAAAATAGTTGAAGTAGGAGTATTTTCAACATTTATTCTTTGTGTTTGTTTAAGATCTTGGTCCTCTTTCTTCCAGGATACTGTTGGTTTTGGACGACCCAAAACAGGAATGTCAACTTTTATATTATCACCTGCTTTGGCAATGACTAATTTCTGGTATATTCCTCGAAGGTCAAATGCAGGCACTGTTGTTTGTTCCTTAATAACAGTTGGTCTGCTTTCACGAGGATCACTTCTTCCACAGGCATTAACAGCCATAATGCGAAACACATATTCTTCATTTTCAGTTAAATGTGGTGCTGTGTAGTCAAGAGCTTTCACTGTTGTCAAATGAGCCCACTGCTCTGCACCTTTCTTTTGAGCTTCGAGTACATATCCTGTAATTCTACTGCCACCATCATGTTTTGGTTTTGTCCATGTAAGAGTGGCATAATCCTTACCAAAATCTGTAACATTAAGATTTTCGGGAGCTGTGGGAGCTTGAGATGCTCTGATTGGTTCAGAAGTTTCAGCTGGCTCTCCAATACCATATTCATTTTCAGCTGCTACTCGGAAATAATATTCAGAGCCCTCAGTCAGATTTGATACTTTAAATGAACACTTCTGCCAGTTGGTGATGATAGTTGAGTACGCCTTTCGAGTGGCATCCCGTTTTTCAATAATGTAGTTTGTTATCTTTGAGCCGCCATCAATAATGGGGATTTCCCACTGAAGAGTAATGCTGTCTTTGGTGATTTCTCTTGGCTTCAAGTTAATAGGTGGTCCTGGAGAATCCAAAATTCTTACATTCACAAATCCAGTCTTTGTCCCAGCAACATTATCTAAGGTCAAGATGTATTTTCCAGCATCGTTTCTTGTACAATCTGGAATAACTAAAAGAGTGTATGACTCTGTAGTATCAATGTGTGCACGGCCCTTAAGTGGTTGGTCTTCTTTCTTCCAGGTGACTTCAGGTGTTGGACGACCTTTGATTGGCACAAAAATACGTATGGAGCCTCCTGCCCTAACAACTAGAGTTCTCCTTAGTTCTGCATCAAGTTCAAAATCTGGAATTTCTTCACGGTCTACAACTTCAACAAGTTCTTCCACTTGGGCTGGCTCTCCAATACCTTCATCATTAACTGCACTCACTCTGAAACTGTATTTTACAGCAGGCTTTAAGTTTGCAACAACAAATTCGGTAATTCTCAGCGGAGTGCCTGTCGTATCTTTAATCCAATCGTCGTCTCCTTCTTTTTTGTGCTCAACAATATATCCATTAATGTCTAATCCACCATCATAATGTGGTCTTCCCCACTTAAATGTCGCGGTTGTTTTAGTTGTATCAGCAATTCTTGGGTTGGATGGAGGCCCTGGTGGATCTGAAAGATCGATTTTATAAGGTGTTAACAGTTACAGTACAGTAGCGTCACAGTACAGAAAGAAAAGAGGAAAAATGTTCTACATTTTAGTAAACCTAATCACTTAACAGCATTTACTTACATGCTATATCCTTAGTCATGACATGCTGAGATGGGTCACTTGGTTCTCCAAAGCCAGCCTTGTTTTCTGCTGTCACCCTGAATTCATATTCAACTTCTTCACTGAGGCCTTGTACTTTATAACGGAGATCAGAGATAGATTTTTTCGATGCTCTAACCCATCTCAAACCTCTTCTTTCTTTTCTTTCAACACTGTAGCCCAAGATATCACTTCCTCCATCATTAACTGGTCTCTTCCAGGAAATAGTTACTGAGCTTTTGCTTACATTGTCAATTTCTGGTTTTGAAGGTGGTCCTGGTGGACCTAAAATTTGTCAAACGTAAATAATATTTAGAAATATCTCAATATACATGCAATACACAGACAAAGTACGTATTCCATATAATCAAACTTACCAAAGCGATCCACCATTTTCACAGGACCTGATTGAGTTGCATCTCCAATGCCATATTGATTCACAGCAGACACACGGAAAATATATTCATTGCCTTGGATTAATTTGCTTGCAACAAAGCGGCAATCCATTACATTTTCAGCTAACATAGTCCAAAGCAGTCGACTGGTTTCTCTTTTCTCTAAAATGTAAGATTTAATTGCCGATCCTCCGTCTTCATCTGGTGGCAACCATGTTAAAGTCACTTTTTCAGCAGACACAGAGCTAGCTTCAATGGGACCAGGAGGTCCAGGAACATCTAGAACTTTCACTTTCACTTGTTCTTCTTTAATTCCAAATGGATTACTTGCAGTAATAGTATATTCCCCAGTGTTCTTTATACTTGCATACTTGATTGATAGAGTAGATGATGTTGGTGTGCTTGTAACCTGACAAACATCTGATGGCTTAAGCTCTCTTCCCCCTTTAGACCATACAGACGTTGGTGGAGGTTTTCCAAGGATGCTCGTTGCACTTATGATGATAGTTTCACCAGCTTTAACAGTGAGACCATCCTTCACATCTGGATCAATAGTAATAGTCGGTGGCTCTGCAAATATTATGGGAAAAAATGTTATTTTCAAAGATACATAAACATATCTGTGTTTATAAATATTTATTTCATAATGAAAATCTTACCATATTCATCTTTGCACAAAAGAATGTCAGTTTGCTCTGATGGAGGACTAATTGCTCCTGCTGCATTTTTTGCTCTTATTCTGAATTTACATTTGCTGCCCTCTTGTAAGTCTGTCACCGTGAATGCACAAGTCTGAATATTTACATGGTTAGCTTTCATCCAGACCTTTCCAGGTACTTCTTGTTTTTCAACAATATACCCTGTCAGTTTGTGACCACCATCATATTTTGGTGCAGTCCACATAAGTGTAACTGTACTTCTTGTTATGCTAATCACATCTGGTTTTCCAGGTGGATCTAAAAGAAAAGAAACAAGACATAATTCAAACACAATAACACAATAAAAGCACATCACAAAATAAATTGTATTGCAAATTACCTATTGGATCCAGTGCAACCTGAGACTCTGTAGGTCTGCTTGGTTTTCCAACACCTGCCATGTTTATAGCCATGACTCTAAATTCATACTCAAGACCTTCAGTCAAGCCAGTCACTCTACATTCTTTCATTCTTAGAGCTGTCTTGCTGGCTCTCTTCCACATCAAACTGTTCCTGTCCTTGAATTCAACATGATATCCTGCGGATATGGAATTAACATATACCAATGATTAGTAAATATACATGTATAAATCTGGGAGTCATTAATTGAATTAAAATGTAATTACCAGTTATAGGGGAACCTCCTGTGTTTCTTGGATCAGACCATACCAGCATTGCTGACTCTTGCCGCATAACTGTAATTTCTGGTGGAAGTGGTGCATCAGGTACATCTATAGACAAAATTTACAGTGAATTAAAAGTTGTTCTTTGATGTAGAAAAAAAGGTAAATAATAATTAAAAATAAAATAAAATGAGACTTACCAAATGGATGTTTAGCCACAATAGGATCAGATTTCAGCCATTCACCAACTCCATATTTGTTTTCCGCACAAACTCTAAAGATATATTCTGTTCCATCATGTAGCCTTGTGACTCTCATAGTGGTTTTCTGTATGGCAGAAGCACAAGTAACCCATTTGTTAGCAGTTGAATGCCTCTTCTCCAAAATGTAGTTAGATATTTCTGATCCACCATCATCCATAGGAGGAGCCCATTCCAAGGTGATTGCATCTGCTGTGACTTCATCAAACTTGATTGGGCCAGTGGGTATTCCAGGTTTTCCAACCACCTTAATGTTTATCGCAGATTCCTTTGTTCCAGCAGTGTTCTTTAGAATGATAGTATATTTATCTTCATCACTTCGCTGGCAGTCACGGATCAACAGGGTTGTATTTGCTGCTGTTGACTCAAAAGAGACTCTGCCGCTGTCAGTCAAAGTTAGACTTTCACCTTTCTTCCATATAAGAGTAGGAGTAGGTTTACCAATGATGGGGATATTTAGACGAACAGTGCTTCCCTCCTTTGCAACATAGCACATATCTGGCAAACCTTTTAAGTCACAGTCTGGAGGAACTATAATATATAAAATTGAAAAATTTGTTAGTGAGATAACTAATTATAAACCAATGACTATTAATTACCAACAAAGTTAGCCTGTATTTATTAACAAAAAGTAGTCTAAATAATTTCATAATAAAGATTGCACAAATGTTTTAATGATGACCAATACTTGGATAGACACTCTTAACTGCTTACCAATTTCGTCTTTAGCCACAACAGTAAGCTCCACTGGTGCACTTTCTCCAGCTTCATTCACTGCTTTCACTCTGTAGGAATACTCCTTTCCATCTTGAAGATCTTTAGCACTGTATTGCATGTTCTTGGATTTCACTAGTACTTTCCACCTATCTTCACCTTCCATGATTTCAAGCACATATGCAGTGACGTGACTCCCACCGTCAGTAATTGGCTTCTTCCAGCCAAGGGTACATGAATCTTTGGAGACTAGTAAAGCCTTCAAGTCTGTTACTGGACCAGGTTTTTCTGGGAAAATAGTATAAAAGAATGGTTCATATTTTGAGTGTTTTATATACATACACACACACACGGGCCATTTTCTGTCCCCCATAAAAAGTAATATATGCTATCATCAAGCAAAGTGTTCTCCTCAATGTCGTCATTACATATTTCAGGTACATAAAGGAATACAATAATAAAACATACACAGAACTGAAAAAACGAATGCTACACTTCACCATGAAATATAATAATAAAAAAGATTCAAGACTCTTTTTTTGTATTGTTGTGTGACAGTATTTCCCATTTAAATACATTTTCCTTATAGTAAATCAATAGTATATTAGGTAAAATACGCATTTTAGTTGAGTCCCCAATTTATCATTCAGTCCTGTTAGCCAAATACATTTCCACTCCTAAAATATTTGCCACATTCATCAAGTGGCATGTCCTTTTACCCAAATTATATCTTTAATATAGATTTTACTTATTTATTTAATATATATTTTTTTGTTATTTGGTAAGTTACTTGAATATGCTTATTATCATATTATTAGCTTTGATGTCATGTGGCTATGGATCATGAAATTGCTAATTTTATGCTAAAACTAAAAAAACTGTGCTTTTACTCATCTAAAGTGAAAAGTACAACTTACATGCATATGTTGTGATTTATTTTTTTGAGCATGTGTCCAATAATTCTTTAAAATACGCATTTAATTAAGTTAATTAAATGATATTTAAACAGTTGCATGAGGGTTTGGTAACAGGATTTAGAAAAATTCAACCATATTCCACTTACCAACCCTGAAATAAAAAAAAAGTTCACAGTTGAAAAAGATGAAAAAAAATGTAGTTTTGAATATTTATAACAAATGCAAATGTCACCAATTCAGTGGAATCACCCAGATACACATTTTGTGATAAATATAACCCCTGATAATACAAGATCATTTCACTCACCTGAGGCTCTAATAGCACCCGCCGTTTCGCATGGCTCACCAATACCATATTCATTCTCAGCCAAAACTCTGAAACAATAGGCTTTGCCTGCCTCCAAATTAGGAATCCTGAAAGATGTTTTAGGACAATCAGTGGCTACTGTAGACCATGCTTTTCTCTCTGCATCCCGCTTTTCAACAATGTAACTTTTTACTGCGCTTCCACCATCAGTCTGAGGGGGTTCCCAAGAAATTGATGCATGGTCCTTTGAGGTTTCTTTCACAATAAGGTTGACTGGTGGTCCAGGAGTATCTAAAAAAAAATTTATACAATTATTAATATAGCTGAGGAATATCACATGTATTCTTTTTTTTATAATATTGCTGATTAATATTGATGGATGAACTGAAAACATACCAAGAACTTTAACCACAATTGTGTAGGTCTTGGTTCCACTGCTGTTTTCCAAAGTTAGGGTATATTTCCCTGCATCATATCGGTTCACATCCTCAATATATAACAGCGTGTCCCACTCTGATGTCTTGATCATGACTCCTTGTCTTTCTTTAAGGTTGGCATTTATTTTAGCCCAGGTTACTTTAGGAGCAGGCCTGCCCCGCAGTGGTACATAGAGTCTCATTGTGACTCCAGCACGAAGCACCAAAGCCTTCCTAAGATCTGCATCAAGTTCTGCTTCTGGTGCAACTAAAAATAACATATAACAATAACCATAACAATAAGATTTTTACTGGGTAGACCAATAACAGTATATGAATAAATACATTTAAATAAAATTAGACAGTTGGGAAAGTAAATGATTAAACGTACTTAATATGTCCTTTGCCATATGTTTTCCTGGAACTTCACTTGGTTCACTGTACCCAATTTTGTTCACTGCACTCACACGGAACTGGTACTCCGTATTATCAATAAGTCCAGTAAGGAGGAATTTAGTCTCTTTGAGGTTCTTAGGAATATTGCACTTTATCCAGTCCTCAGAATCTGCCCTCTTGCTCTCAACTAGGTAACCCAAAATTTCGCAGCCACCATCATAGGCAGGCTTTGTCCATGACAGAGTAACTGAGCTGTGAGTTGTATCAATGACTTTTGGGAAAGCTGGTGGGCCAGGGGGATCTGTGAAACAGCAAACATGAATTATAAGACATCTAGTGGGCTGACTATAGCTGTAAATGTGAGAGTAAATTTAAACATAATACTTACACAAAGGATCAAGTGCATAGGCAGCCTTAGATGGTTCACTGGGCTTGCCTAAACCAGCTTTATTGAAGGCAATAACTCTGAATTCATATTCAGCTCCTTCAGTAAGATTGCCAGCTTTAATGGTTCTATCTATCACTGGTTTTCTGTTGACTTTAGCCCAGTTGACATCTTGGGTTTCACGCTTCTCAACCATATATCCAAGAATGCTGGATTTCCCATCATCTGCAGGTGCTTTCCAGCTAACCGTCATATGATCCTTTGTGATATTGGTAATAATAGGTGGATCACAAGGTCCAGGAACATCTGCAATTAAGAATATTTACAGTGCAGTCTGAAAATCCTACTTAATAAAAATATAATTAGTAATTAACAGAAGGCAGTGATTACCATAGGGATTCTTGGCAAAAACAGGATCAGTCATAATAGGGTCACCGACTCCATATTTATTCTCAGCACTGATTCGGAACTGATATTCATGACCTTCAATCAATTTCTCTACAGAGCAGTCAGTGAGCAGGCCACTTATATTTGCTGTGACCTGAGCCCAGTTTGCTCTGCTTGTTTCACGTTTGTCAATAATATAGTTTGTGATTTCTGATCCTCCATCTGAAAGTGGTGGCTCCCATTTGAGCTTGACACGATCTGCATACACATTCGCAATCTTGACAGATGCTGGTGGGCCGGGTTTGTCTAGGAAAAGGAATCATATTTAAAAAAAAATCAGCTAACAACATTTGACAGTTTACCAGAATTTTACAGAAAAAAATCGCACTGTATAAATGAACTCACCCAGAACCTTTAGCTTAATGTTGCCAGATTTTGAGCCACTTGCATTTTCTGCCACAATTGTGTACTCCCCAGACTCCTTTCTAGTTACAGAGAATAATTCAAGGAGGAAAAGATGTCTCTTCTGTGAAAACTTCATCCCTTCAGCAAGTTTCAACAGCTGGCCATCCCTCTTCCAAGTAACCTTTGGCATTGGTTTTCCAAAAACTTCTGCCTCTAAACAAACATTGGCTCCTGCCTTTACTGTTATGAGGCCCTTCATATGAAGTCCAATTTCCACTCTCGGTGGAACTGAAATAGCAGTAGAAGAAATGTGTACATTTCTCATCAAATAAATTTCAAACATTACAGTTGTAACACAAAATGCCTTTTTCAACCACAAAATGAAACCCATCTTACCATTTTCTGCAATCACAGCAATCGGATCAGAAAGTTCAGATGGTAAACTGAGGTTTATTGCAGTCTTGGCAATTATTCTGAACTGGTACTGGGATCCTTCATCCAGTCCTGTTGCAGTGTATTCTTCTCTGGGTACATCTCGGCTGCTTGCATTGCAGCGTACCCATTTCTCACCAGGAAGCTTCAAAGCTTCAACATAATATCCAACAATCCGGCTACCACCATCATGCTTTGGCTGGCTCCATACCAAAGATACTGAATTTCTGGTAACATCAATAGCTTCTGGTTTTCCTGGTGGATCTACAGTAGTAGAACAGTAGAGACAAAAATATATTACATTTCCCAATATATGCATGAGTACCTACTAAAATGAAAAATGAGTAATGCAAACACAACATACCAACTGGTGTTCTTGCTGTGATGAAGTCTGTTTGTTTGCTTGGTTTGCCTTGTCCAGCAAGGTTACTGGCAGATACCCTGAAGGTATATTCTAAACCGTCTATTAGCCCGGAACATGAGTATTCAGTACTACGAACAACTGTTTCGTTAGCCTTAACCCAAAGAAGGCTATTTCTCTCTTTACGTTCAATGCAGTAACCAAGAACTGGGCTGCCACCATCAGTTGCTGGTCTTTCCCAAGCTACTAACATGTAGTCTTTGTTGACTTTCTTGACATGGCAATTCCTTGGTTCACTAGGCACATCTGAAAATAGACATTTTAGTTAATGGAACCATATTTTGTATGATAGATTATGTATTTCTAAATAAGTTTATTTACAATATTAGCTAGATGCTTGAATATTTCTTTAGCTGTGAAATCTCAATGTTTGTAAATTTCTAAATATTTGTTGTAGAGAATTTTTCATTGAAAAGAAATTTGTTGCAAGAAAGCTGGGTATCCTACCAAAAGGATGTCGAGCAGTCATCTTCTCAGACACAATAGGTTCTGAGACGCCAAAGCGGTTTTCTGCACGAACACGGAAGCAGTACTCTTTTCCAGTTGTAAGTTTCCCTACTTTGCAGGAAGTACTGGTGCAGGAGGTAACTGCAGTGACCCAGTCTCCTCTGCTTACATCACATTTCTCAACCACATAGTTAGTGATGTTGCTTCCACCATCTTCTCTTGGCGTATGCCAAGAAAGATTACAGCCATCAGTGTCAATCTCAGTAATCTCAAAAGGTGGCTCTGGGGGACCAGGAATATCTGAAAAAGACACATTTGGTGTCATTACTACCTGTACTGTGATTTTCTTTTATTTTTATTGATTTTTTTAAAAATTTTTTATTAAACTCACCCATTATAATTACTCTTAGTATCTGGTCCACCTTTGCAGTGCTGTTTTCAGCAGAAAGACTGTAGTAGCCACTGTCCTTTCTGGAGACATCTTTGATAATGAGTACACAGCTGTTCAGATATTTTTCTACAAAAATCCGATTAGATGTCACAAGGTCCTCATTTCCTTGCTTCCATTTACAAGATGGTGCTGGTTTTCCAGACGTGACAGCTTCCACCTTCAGTTTTGACCCAGCTTTGGCAGTCACCACATCAGCCATAAGGATCTTTGGTGGCACTATAATAAAGAAGAATTTTTATAGAATATATTTAAAGAAGAATTAAAAAAATACATTACTCTTCTATTGCATTTCTGTTATTTAAAATATTTTTAAAATGCTTTTACTTACACAATTGCTCTTTTATTTCATACATTCCTTCAACTTCCCTTGGCAAACTGCAACCCACTGGATTCCTTGCTGCAACTCTAAATTTGTACTTCTTTCCTTCCTTTAGCCCAACAACAACAATGCTTAAATCCTTGACAACAGAGTATGGTGTCCATTTGTCTTCTGGCTGACCATCCTCCTGGTAATCCACAACATATCCATTGATTTTAGCTCCTCCATCTCTCAGGGGTTTTACCCACCCCAGCACAGCACTGTTCTTTGTGATCTCCAGAATGTCAACCTTTTTAGGTGGATCAGGCTCACCTGGAAAGTAAACAAAATACAGTGAGACTCAGAGACCATTTATCCACTCATGTCCATCACTGGTTTCCATTAGTTTTTCTAGGACAGGGTTGCACTGAGCCTAGAACCTAAACTAAGAGGCACAGGGCACAATGTGGGGAACATTGGATGAGATATCAGCCCATTACAGGGCACACACAATCACACACACTATTAATTGAATTGTGGGAGGGAACTTGAAATATTGAAATGTAAAAAAACTGGGAGAACACACAAACTCCTTATGGAGTGGGAATCAAAATCAAAACCACCAGTCATACACAGACACATATATTGGGTATATCAATACTTACTGATGGGATCTTTTGCTAAGTAGGACTTTGGAGAATCTTTGGGCACACCAATACCATATTTGTTAACTGCAGTAACTCTGAAATAGTATTCAATGCCAGGTGCAAGATTAGTGACTTTGAAACTTGTCTTCTTTAAATCACTGGTCAAGTTAACCCAGGTCTTTCTGTCAACTTCACGTTTATCTACTATGTAGTTTATGATTGCACTACCACCATCATTCTCTGGTGGGGACCAGGAAAGCTGGCAAGATGTCTTTGTTACATTAGAAGCTTCAAGTCCTCCAACAGGTCCAGGAGTATCTATAAACATAATTTAGATTTGAATAATATAATTTAACATGAAATTCCACACTGTATGAAATAATTTCCACAAGTTTAAAATTTTGTGAAAACTACAGATACCCACAGCAAAATGAAATTTGGAAACATTTTAGTTTTGTGTATATTATCAGCTATTAACTGTTTTTACAGAGCATAGCAAACCTCACACATTGTAGGGTTAGGAGTTTATATAGAAAGCTTGGTATATTCTGTAATTGCATTTTAGATTTGCCTTCTGCACAATCTTTGATATTCTGTACTGAATATCATTTTTAAGCATTTTTTGAGTTAACTAAATCGAAATGACAAAAATAATTTTTCAAGACAAAGAAATACTTACCCAGGACTTTGACATGTACGTAGACCGCTTTCTCCCCAGCAGGGTTTGAAAGTGTCAAGGAATATTTTCCAGAGTCCTCACGTGTACTTTCAGGGATGATGAGGAAGGTCATAGTATCAATTTGATCCACATGACCTTTTCGCACAACATTATCAACACCCATTCTTTTCCAAGTAACTCTGGGTGAAGGTCTTCCTCTAATTGTGGCACAAAGTCTGATAGGGCAACCTGCTCTAACAGTCAAACCCTTTCTTAGGCTAGCATCCAAATCAATCTCAGGTGCCTCTGTCAATTGAGAAACAACAAGAAAATGTTAAAGATGTTCATTGTTGCCCACAGAGTGCCAGGCTGATACATTAAACACAGTGAACATGTTAATACATGAATATTAAAATGTAAATTCTGTCCAGTTTGAAAGCCATGGTCAGGTAAATCTGTGATGTAAGAAATTTCATGCATTTCTTTCTTCTAGTACAAAACCCCTTATAGTAATGTCTATATATTTTTCTCTTCCATAAACAAAATAATAATAGAACCGATGCAAAACATAAACAATTCAAATTAAATAGTATGTAATATATACATTACATAAACATTGTATAGAATTCATAAATATAACAAAATCCATATTATGGCTACAACACAAGTAATTAATATCTCACCAAGTATCTCTTTAGGAAACACAGCCTCCTTGAGATTTGCAGGACGGCCTATGCCAACCTGGTTTTGTGCACAGACACGGAATTCATATTCCTGTTTTTCATTCAGATTTGGGATTGTAAACTCAGTCAAAACCAGTTGTGTGTCAGCATTGCATTTCTTCCAGCCTTCTTCTGGATTATCACTTTCTCCCTTTAGTCTCATTTCAACAAAATATCCAATTATGGGGGCACCACCATCATATACTGGCTTTGTCCACCCAAGTGTGACTGAGGTTTTTGTGCTGTCAACCACCTTCAAACTGCCAGGAGGACCGGGAGGCTCTGAAAATGAAATTACATTCATTAAAGCAAAATTTTGACTCGTAAATTAGACTCGCAATTGTACAAAATAATTATAATGGGAGTATTTACACATACCAATTGGATCCTTAGCTGTAATGGGTTTTGAAGGTTTGCTAGGATCTCCCAGTCCAACTTCATTTTCAGCCTTGACACGGAATTGATATTCATGGTTAGGAATCAAGTTTGTTACTTTCATACGTCTTTCTGGGATCGGACTCTTGGTTACCGGAACCCAGCGGACAGCTCGTTTTTCCTTTCTTTCAAGAATGTACCCAGTAATAGACTTCCCACCATCATTTTCAGGAGGAGCCCATACAACTGTCATCTCCTCTTTTCCAATTTTAGTGACCTCTGGTGGGGCTGGTGGACCAGGTCTGTTGAATTGTGTTCTGGCAATAATGGGCTTAGTCTCTACTGCAGGACCAGTTCCCATCTTGTTTTCTGCTCGTACTCTGAAGATGTATTCATTTCCTTCCACAAGACGTGTCACATTGGCATAGTTAGTTATGACTGATGCTGAGTAAGTGGACCACACCATTCTCCTTGTCTCACATTTCTCTAAAATGTAACTCTGAACCTCACAGCCACCATCATCTTCAGGGGGATCCCATACCACTCTACATCTGTCTACTGATATTCCAGATACCTTTAGATCTCGAACAGGTCCAGGTATGTCAAGGACATTCACGTTAGCATATGCAGTAAAGCTTCCAGCAGAGTTTGTGGCAGTAATTACATATTTTCCAGAGTCTACACGTTTGGATTTAGTTAAGAGAAATTTGGAGTAATCTGCACCAGTTTCAACATGAAGTCTTGGATTTTTGCTGAAATCCCCTGTATCTTTGTCTTTAACCCATTTAACCTCTGGCTGTGGTTTTCCTCTGAGACCAGCTTCAATTCTTATTGAGTCACCAGCCTTTACAACAAGTACTCCAGCTAACTTGATGTCAAGTACTGGTTTTTGTATTTCTTCTTTAACAAGAACTTCATTTGTCTTCACCCAGTTACTTTCTCCTCCTTCATTTACAGTCTGTACTCTGAACTGGTATATCTGGTTTTCAATACATTTGTCAACCATGAAATACGTTTCTTTTATAACACCCTTATGCAATCTTTCCCATTCCTCAGAATCTTTTAATTTCCTTTCCAGATGGTAGCCAAGGTTTGGGCTCCCACCATCATAATCTGGTCTTCTCCATTTCAGGAAGACAAATTTTTTTCCTACTTCAGTGATATGGAAGTTTTCTGGTTCACCTGGTTTTTCAATTGGGTCAATTGCAAGTATTGGTGTCTTTGTCTCAGTCGTGGCACCAGGACCACATTTATTTTCTGCACACACTCGGAAGAAATATTCATGATGTTCCATTAGTTTTGCTTTAACTAAACGATTAGTGCAATCAGATGAAATCATTGTCCATGCTCTTTGGCTAGGTTCACGACATTCAACAATATAATTTGTAATCTCAGTGCCTCCATTGTCCACTGGGTTCTCCCAAGATATCATACAAGAATCTTTGGTTACGTACGTAGTCTTCAGATCACGACAATGTCCAGGCCTGTCAAGTACATTCAGTTTTATACTGGCTTGTGCCTCACCACTATCATTTGTTGCCTTTATGACGTAATCTCCATGATCTTCTCGTGTTGCTTCTTTGATGAAAACATGTACAAGAGGGAAGTTGATATTTATGGCTGTGCGTTTGTCTTTTTCTAAAACCTTCTCATCATGGGTCCAGGCAATCTGTGGATCAGGTCTTGCCTTAACATAAGCCATAAGGTTAATATTGTGCCCAACCCTGACAGTGACTCGGTCATGGGAAGTAACATCAATCTCTGGTGGAAGAAGAATATCCTTAGCAACAACTGATTCAGGGAGTTCTCTAGGCTCTCCATCGCCAATCATATTTGAAGCTCTAACGCGGAATCTATACTCAGTGCCTTCGATTAGTCCTGGTACTCTAAATGCACACTGCTTAATAAGATCATCCTTATTTATTCTGGTCCATTCAGTACTACCTGACGTTTGACATTCAACAATATATCCTAATATTGGGCTGCCTCCATCTCTTGTAGGTTTAATCCAAACTAAGTCAGCATAGGATTTGCTCCAATCCTTTAGTTTAGGGTTTACTGGAGGACCAGGTACAGTGATTGGACGACATGGCTTAACAGGGTCTGACACTGGAGAAGGTCCACTGAAGCCAGCTATGTTTTCAGCAAAAACTCTAAATTCATAACTGTTCCCTTCAAAAAGTCCAAGTACTCTATATCTGAGATCTTGAACAGGAGTTTTGTTCACACGAATCCATTTTCCTGCCTTGTGCCTACGCTCAATTATATACCCACTAATTGGACTACCGCCATCAAACAGTGGCATGGTCCAGCTGACAGTTACAGCATTCTCTGTGATGTCAGATGTGTTTGGTTTTCCTGGATGGCCAGGAGGCTCGAATGCGTGTTGGGCAACAGTCGGGGCACTTTCAAGTGGTGCACCAATGCCGATCTTGTTTTCTGCACGAATGCGCATAATATATTCACAGCCCTTCTGTAAACGTGGGATTTTAACTTTTGTACTGGTGCTGCCAGAACTGACTCCTCCCCACGTCTCTTTGTTAGATTCTCTTTTTTCAACAATGTAATTCATAACTGGACTTCCACCATCATCTTTTGGGGGGCGCCACTCAATGACCATGTACTCTGGAGTAACTTCAAGTACGTTGACTGGGCCAATGGGCGGAGCTGGGACATCAAGAACTGTTACATGCAAAGCAACAGTCTTGCTTCCAGCAGCATTTGACACCGTAAGAAGATAAACTCCTGTGTCATTTCTTGTGCACTCATTAATGGTTAGTACAGTTGAGTAGTGATCAGTGTCAACTTTCACATTGCGTTCAGTTTTGATTTCAGTGCCATCAATGACCCACTTAGCAGTGGGGATTGGAATTCCTCTCATTATTGCAGGCAGTCTGATTGTGGTTCCAGCTTTTACAATTATACCTTCAATTAACTTCACATCAACCTCAACAATAGGTGGCACTATAAAAAAGAAAAAGAATTTGTATAAGATTTCACAAGTAAGTCATTATCTGCAGCTTAGGATATGGGACTTAATTCCATACAATGAAAAAAGTACATCTTACCAAGTTTTTCTTGACAAAGGACTGGCACTGTGGTGTCAGGACGGCTCAAACCCACTGCATTCTCTGATTTCACTCGGAATCTGTAGGTTTTTCCCTCCTCAAGTCCAGTTACGTGGCATTCAGGAATGCTGACAGTTTTGAAAGTAATCCAGTCTTTTTCTCCTTCCTCTTGGTACTCAACTAAGAAACCAGTAATATCACTCCCACCTGTGCGATCTGGCCAATTCCACTGAAGCCAGACTTCGGTTTTATCTGCATCGACATGATGCAAATTCTTTGGTGGACCAGGGGGGACTAAAAAAAAAAAAAGCAAAACTTATTACCATAAAGTATAAAATAAACAAAACACTAAGTAATAGAATGTATAATGAGATATATAAAGGTAATACATTTAGTACTTACACAGAGGATCCATAGCTTTAATGGGTTTTGTAGTTTGAACATATTCACTTCTGCCAAACTGATTTTCCGCAGCAACACGGAACATATATTGGGTACCCTCCATTAAATGTTTAATTGTTATACTACGCTTTTTAGATGAAGAGCACACAGGCACCCACTGCGCAGAGGCAATGTCTTTCTTCTCAACCACAAAGTTGGAAATACGAGCTCCTCCATTATCCTCTGGGTCCTTCCAGGAAAGATACGCTGAATCACTTCTAACCTCAGACACTTTCAGATTCTGAGGAGGACCAGGTTTATCTAAAGGGTGTCAACAACACATGATTAATTTCAAGCAAATATACACAAACCAAGGAAGCTAACCATGTACATAATCACAACAGGTTGATACAGGTTATATGACAAACATACCTAACACAAGAACTCTGCATGTGGCGGTTTTTGACCCAGCTGGATTTTCCACAGTTATTGTGTAATCACCAGAGTCAGAACGCAGGCAATAGCGCATTTCCAGTTTACTTCCAACACCAGTAACTTTAATATCAGCTCTTGGAGGAACATCTGCTTCATTCTTTTTCCATGTGACTTTGGGGAATGGTATTCCCTTTATTCCAGCACGAAGGGTGACATGAGTTCCAGCCATAGCACGAACTTCACGAGGCATACCAACATCAACCACGAGATCTGGTGGCTCTGTTAATGACCAAAATAAAACACATTAATCATTCCTACAGGAATATAAAAAGATACATTGAGAGAGAGAGCAAGAGAGAACTGATGGCATCATTTACATATAGAAGTATATAGTTGTAGTGTTGCAGGCTGTAATTCATAGGCTTTATTCTAGTCAAATTATTGCAGAGTACAGATTAAATAAATAATTTTTAATAAATGTGAAATTACCAAGTCTGTCCTGTGCTCTGACTGGTTCATCGATGTCAGCCGGTTCAGAAACACCAGCAGCATTCACTGCCATTACCCTGAATCTGTATAGCTCACCATCTGAAAGACCAACAATCTTAAACTTTGTCTCTTGGCATGAATCAGGAGTCTGATTAACCTTTATCCAGTCCTCCTGACCAGCCTTCTGATACTCTAAAAGATATCCAAAAAGTTTTCCCCTGCCATCGAACTGAGGACGCTGCCAGGACAATGTTACAGACTCCTTAGTTTTATCGGCTGCTATTAGTTGCTCTGGAGGACCAGGTACCACTGCAACACAAAAATGCCAATTATTAAACATAAATGTCATGTTCTGCGGCATATTTCAACATAGCAAATCTACCACTCTATAACTTACCAATTGGATCTTTGGCAAAGACAGGTTTGGATGGAGGACTAGGGTCACCCACACCAACTTCATTCTCTGCCATCACACGGAATTCATATTCACATCCCGTAAGAAGGTCTGGTACCCAACACTCAGGTTCTGGGTATATAGGTTCTTGTACTGCACGTGTCCATCTGCTTGTCATAGTCTCCTTCTTCTCCAAAATGTAGTTAGTGATAGGCTTTCCACCATCACGAGGTTGTTCCCAGGCCACAAGAGCAGTATCTTTGTATACTTCCTTCACGACAGGTTGCTTTGGAGCCTCAGGAACTCCTGAAAGCAATAATGTTAAATTTTATACAGGATGCATAATTTTGCAACTATACTTCAAATTGTTTTCGTCATAATCAAAATGTTTATTTATTTATTTACTTTTACTGTTACTTACTGAATATGTCTTTGGCTTTCATATCCTTAGAAAGAAGTGGGTCACTAATGCCATACATATTCTGTGCGCAAATTCTTATGATGTAATCTCTTCCCTCAATTAGTTTGGGAACTGTACAAGTTGTCCTTGTACATGATGATGTCACAGGCATCCAGAGATCTCTGTTTGTGTCTCTCTTCTCAACAATGTAGTTAGAAACAGCAGATCCACCATCATCCAGAGGGGGATTCCAGGAAATAACCATATGATTCCTATAGACTTCATCAAAAAGAACTGGACCCACTGGTGGCTGTGGACGGTCTAAGCAAAACAACATCACATGAAACTGGGATAATGCATGAGTTATTATAATACACAACTATTTATCATTCATTATAATCAATCAAGCTGATGATTCCAAAAATTATATCTTACCAACAACAACCACATTGCAGAATCCATTGCAAGAACCACTGCTATTATTCACTACTACAGAGTATTTGCCACTATGTTCACGCTTAGTCTTGGTTATACTCAAGCATAGTCTTGTAGTAGTATTTTTGAACTGGATATGCTCATCTTCTTTCAGTTCTTCTTCATTTTTGGACCAGAAAATGGTTGGAGACGGCTTTCCTGTATAGCGGCCTTGGAGGGTACCAGTCTCCCCGACCCGAACAATAAGCTTATCGCAGAAATCCAGATCAATGGTTGGAGGTTCTGATAATAAAAATAAACATTTTTATATTAAATCATTGACCACAAAATTTATAATACTAAGCAACATAATGAATGTATGTTCTTCCAAAAAAAAAAGCATTGATTACTTACCAAGTGCATCCTTGCAAGTGACTGGTTTAGTACAGAATGAGGGCTTGCCTTGCCCAATGTCATTCACTGCACTGACCCGGAATTCATAGCTGGTACCCTCTTTGAGGCCCTCGTAAGTGTATTTTCTCTCCATCAGCTTGTCGGTTGTAAGACGAGTGAATTGATCTTTTCCCATCTCACGGGCCTCCAGTACATACATTGTAACCTCAGAACCTCCGTCATACTTGGGTGGCCTCCAAGCCACAGTCATTGAATCCTTCTTGATGGCTGTGACTTTCAGATCTTCTGGTCGCTCAGGTACAGCTGTTTAAGGTGGATCAGAATGCAATTTGTTATTACAGAAATTATAGGAAAACATATGTATACATTTAGGCATACCAATGTATAATATATGTGGAGACATTCATAATCAAAAATTATTCTATTATTATGAATTGAATTACTTACAAACAGGATCCCTTATCAGTACTTCTTTAGTTGTCTCAGTGAATGGACCCAATCCAATAATATTTTCAGCAGCAATTCTGAAGAAATAGGCTTTTCCATCATGAAGACCTTGCACAATAGCATTATGCCTTGTTACAGTGTAAGACACAGCAGTCCAGCCTCTGCGATCAGCTTCACGTTTCTCAATGATGTAATTAGTGATAGCTGACCCACCATCATCTTCAGGAGAGAACCAAGTTAACTTGCAGGAGTCATTTGTAAGATTTTCACCAGTGAATGGTACACCAACTGGGCCAGGAACATCTATGGAGTGAGGTAAAAGCAAGCTTAGAAAATTTCCGTTTCATTTCACTTGCATAAATTCAGATGCTATATACCATTTGGCTACTCACCTAGCACCTCTACAATAACAGCCTTCCTTCGTTCACCTCCTTCGTTCTTAGCACTTAAGGTATAAATTCCTTGGTGCTTCCTCTTACAGTTTTTAATTACCAAAGCTGAGCTAATAGCTGTCGTTTCAACAGCAGCTTCCTCTGGTAAAGCACTATCATCTCTGTTCCATGTGATCTGTGGAGCTGGTTTGCCTGATACGTATGCCGTAATGCGTATCACACCGCCAGCATGAACAACGATCCTCTCCTTCACTGTGGCATCCAGGTCCACCTCAGGGGCAACTGAGAATACATATGTGAATAGTTAAAGAGATGACATCTCTATTTAGTAAATACATAAATATATTTCAATGAAAATGTACTATACTTAGGACTTACTTGTTCTGTCCTTGACTTCAATCACTTCTGAGACATCACCTGGTTCACCAACACCTGCAGCATTCACTGCTCTAACCCTAAATCGGTAAAGCCCAAGCTCCTTCAGTCCAGAAACCACAAATTTGGTGCCTCTTATTTCCTTATCCTTAGCCTAGAAAAAAATGCAAATTAAATTAAATGAAGCTTTTTTTTACCATGTGTACAAGAGTACAGGTACATTGGAATGCTTCTTTTGAAATATTCCATCTTGCTCTCTTTTGAGACACACATACACACACACACAAACACACACAGATCAAATCAAAACTTGGGGTCCAGGTGCAGGGGAAGCCATTTTTCAGGGGGGTAAGGGTTTTACTTTAGGGCCCAACACACATTTGGCTACTCTGCAGAGCACAGCATAGGAAATGGCTACCTCCTGGTCACAGGCACAGGATTAACCTGCCAAGCCACACACTGCCCACTTGAGTGACATAAGAATCACAAGTATCACAGTCTAAACCTTTTCTGTTGCAGTTTCATACCTTTTCCCACTCTTCTTTGCCCTCTTCTTTGTACTCAACAAAGTATCCAATGATCTTTGATCCACCATCATTCAGTGGTGGAATCCATTCCACATCTACTGTTGATTTTGTCCAGTCAGTAACTTTTGGAGTAGGAGGTCCGGGTGGCGCTAAGAAAAACACAAGTAAAGTTCTTTAGATTATACATAAAATATTAATATACAATGTAATCAACAAGTTACTGACTGCAAACATACCAATGGGGTCTCGGGCACAGGCAGGATCAGATGGCACACTTGGAAGCCCGCCTCCTGCAGCATTAATGGCAATCACTCTGAACTGGTATGCAGAACCTTCAATTAGACCAGTTACAGTGTGCGAAACACCAAGGGGCATGATTCTGATTGGGTCGCGGTTCACTCTGGTCCAACGCTTAGATGTTGTTTCTTTGCGCTCCAGCCAATATCCAGTGACTGCAGACCCACCATCATATTCCGGCTCATCCCAATTGACTGTCATAGAGTCCGCTGTTACCTCTGTAACCGTTGGCTTGTCACATTGACCAGGAACAGCTTTTGAAGAAAAAATATTATCACTGTCTATTTGAAGTATCTCAAAATAGCATGCACAGCAATTAAAAATGATACTTACTGAAAAGATTTCTGGCTTTCTCAGGTTCACTGTTTAGAGGTGGCCCAACTCCATATTTATTTTGAGCCATGACACGGAATTCATACTCATGGCCTTCTGTTAGTCTCTGAACTGTATACAAGCACTCTTTAGGATCACTGGAAACATGGACCCAGGACTTCCGGTTTTCTTCACGTTTCTCAATGACATAATTAGTAATCTTTGAACCACCATCATCCTTAGAGGGATTCCAGGATAAAGTAATCCTCTCAGCAAATACTTCCTCAAACTTAATGGGTCCAATAGGAGGCCCGGGCCGCCCTGCAAAATGAAATATAAGCGATGCTTCAGTCATTTACTCTATTTTGTATAAGTAAATTGAAGTATTATATACACACACAGTATAGACTGTACCTAAGATATTGAGTCTTATATCCTTGGAAGTCTTGCCCACAGAGTTGCAGGCTGTAAGCGTGTATACAGCAGTATCATCTCTTTTACATTGTTTTATCAGTAATGTGCAACGATCATCAGACGCAAGCTTATTGACATGCTGATCATACTGAACATCTGTCTTGTCTTCTACTTTATCAATGGGAGCTTTCTGCCAGGTCAGTGTAGGGAGTGGACAACCCTTAATCTTAGCAACAATATAGATATCAGATCCCTCTTCCCCTTCCAACATTTCTTTGAGTTCAATTGTAGGAGCACCTAAAAAAACAAGTTACATCTGTTGTCATATCAATAATGAAATTAGATTTCAAACACCAAAAATGTAAAACCCACAATTATAGGCAACAAATAACTTTTTACATACATGTCTGGTCTTTCACAACAAGGGGTCCAACAGTAGCAGAGGGTCTGCCTACACCAGCCTCATTAACAGCCTTAACACGGAACTCATACTCTCCGCCTTCATTGAGATCTTCAACCTGGAACATGGTCTCCTCAACATCACGCTTATTGCATTGCTTCCAAGTCTCCTTTTCTGTTCCACTGGTGTCCCAGCTGAGACGTTCAATTATGTAGTGTTTCACTGGAGCACCACCATTATTCTTGGGTGGCATCCATGTAAGTGTCACTGCGTTCTTCGTCACAAGGTTAATCTTAAGCTTTGTGGGAGGATCAGGAGGATCTGAGGATTTTAAAACACAGCAGGACATTTTAGAACTTCATAAACTTTATAAATACTAGTGTTACACTTCTGCTGAAGACAAAAAATACTTACAGACTGGATCTCTGGCCTTTACAGGTTCGGTGGTCTCAGTATGTGGTCCCAAGCCAATGCGATTTTCTGCACTAACACGGAACAGGTATTCCTGTCCCTCAAGAAGGTCAGGGACGACAAAGGCCTGACTGGCACAAGCTGGGTTGACCTTTGTCCAAGCACTAGTTCCAATAGCTTTCTTTTCAATTAAATAACTCTTGATTCTCTCACCACCATCATTATCAGGGAGTTTCCATGTAATCCTACATGTGCTTCTCGTGACATCTGTGACTTTGAGTTCTTTTGGTGCTCCAGGTACATCTAAAAGCATGACACATCACTGTTATAAATGCTGGTTACTGTCATGAAATTAAATTTTAATGAAAGCAAAAAAGTACGTACCAAGCACATTGACTCTGACATTAACAAGTTTCTGTCCAGCTTTGTTTTTGGCTGTGATGGTGTATCTGCCTGAATGGTTTCTTTTGCAGTTATAGATTGTAATAGTTGATGATGTGTCGCTGGATTGAACCTGTTAAAAAATCCATTAATCTTATGTAAATAGGAAGGTAATAAAATACAACAGTACTAAAAAATAATTTTTCAACCAATGAACACATCTACAAACAAATTTTGTACACCTGGTAAAAATGCATGCTGGAGTGAGAGAGATCTTTGAAACAGAATGTTACTAAAAATGCTCACGTCATGACGGACTAAAGAAGCAGAGTATGAACGTCTGAACCATACTGTGATTTTCACTTAGCAATCATATTCTTTAATGACCTGGTCAGTGGAATGGAACTTCAAATATATATCTTGGTAACAGAAATATATACGACATTACTGTCAAACGATACAGAATCTGCAAATTAATCTTATTGATTATAAATGTTTACCTTTTTTAAGATGTGAACTATCTATTGTAATTTGATTGCCTTTTAGAAATATTTTTTGATTACTAAAATTTTAATAGAGCCTCATAATAATCCCTTAATTCACAAAAAATATAAATACTTTTGCAACACTTGTTCCAGATAAAATATTTTCATGAGTTTGAAATGCTTTAAAGTTCCTGGGCCTATGAAGTTGTACCTCTGAATCCACAGGAAGAACATGAAGGCGATCTTTCGTTTCTGTCTTTGCACCTCCTTCAAACTCCCATGAAACCTTTGGAGCAGGACGCCCATTAAATGTTGCAGGAATTTTGATAGTGGAACCAGCCCGGCAAGACATTAATTCAAGTGCATTGACATCAACAAAGATAGTAGGCTCCTCTGAAAATTAAAAAAAGCATTGTCAGCATCATTGTGACCAGTAGATTTGGATGCATTTTTATAATTTCAGGGTTGTTACCTTGAAGCTCCTTGATCAAAACTTCTGTGGTTCTGGGGCTCGGCTCAGATTCGCCAATGTCATTAACTGCAATGATTCTGAACCTGTACCTCTTCAGCTCAGGCAGATTTGGCACAGTAAATTCAGTAGTTGGATGCAATGCATCTGGCCCATTTACTCGCACCCATTCTGATGTACCCTCATCCTGTTTTTCAATGATATAGCCTTTGATAGGACTGCCACCATCTTTTTCTGGAGGTGTCCAGGTAAGAGTAACACTATTCTTGGTTTTATCTGCAACCTCAGGGGCAGAAGGCATATCAGGAGGATCTGGCAAACAGAAAAATAAAGATATATTAAAACCGCAAAAGACAGCAAAAACTCCACTCACATAAAAAAAACACAACTGAATATACCGTATATGCTCCAATAGAAGTCCCCGGCGTTTATTTGCAAAACTAGCCTCGGCTCCCGGCGCTTAATAGAGACCAGCTGCTATTAAAGGCTGGCCATTATTAACAAAAGCCTATAATGCAGGACTTAACAGATGGAAAATTTCACTTACACAGAGGATCAACAGCTAATTCTGGATCAGATGGTTCACTTGGTGGTCCAGTACCACCAGCATTGCAGGCCATCACACGGAACTGGTACTCAATACCCTCAATAAGACGAGGAACACTGAATTCCCAGCCTTTCAGACCGCGCTTTGAGATGGGGGCTCGATTTACGCGAGCCCAGTATGCGCCTCGCTTCTCCTTCTTCTCAAGCCAGTAGCCTGTAATAGTGGACCCCCCGTTATCCAAGGGGGGCTCCCAAGTCACCAGCATGGAAGATCTGGTGTGCTGAACAACTTTTGGTTTCTCTGGTGGACCAGGGAGTCGGAAAGGATCCTTAGTCACAACTTCTTCTGATTCGCAGGGATCACTGATACCAAACTTGGTCTGAGCTCTGATCCTGAACTGATATGTGGCATCAGTTTCTAGATCCCACACCTTAAACACATCAGGAAGTGGTATATTAAAATACATCATATAACTTGATCAAATAAAATATAATAAACATCTATAATATTTTAATATTCTATGCTTATACTAACCCCAATTTTTCTGTCGATGACACAATTATTAAGTTCTTCCCACTCTGGTTTCTCTTTGCTTGAATCTTTCCTTTCAATAATATAATTTGTAATTTCACTGCCTCCATCATCTTCCGGTGCATCCCAGTTAAGATAGCAAGATTCGGCTTTGACATTAGAAGTCACAACATTGCGAGGTGGTGTTGGGCGGTCTGTGGAATTGAAGAAAGAATGTGAACATAATTTTACTATTAATAACTTCCCAGTTACATACTAATCCAGCATTTCTTTACATGAATGAAACCTACCTAGTACTTCAACCCTGACTGAGTGATGAGCACTTCCAAGAGGGTTTGTAGCCGTTATTGTATAGTACCCTCTATCTTGTCTTACAGTTTCAGGGATCCTAAGCTTGGCATTTGCTTTCATTCTGTGAACTGTCTCGGATTCCATTAAAAGTGTTTGAGTTGGTTTTGGAATAATAACTTCATCCTTTGACCATTCAATCTTTGGTAATGGGAGTCCGGTCACCTCAGCAGGAATTTCAATGGGCTCTCCCTTCTTCACAATGATTTCATCCGCCACAAAGTGCTTAAGCAATGTCACACTTGGTGGAACTGTAATTTAAAAAAATACTTTTATTTATAAGACTGTTCAAATTTTCTTAACCTCATTATTACTGCATATGCATTATTCCACAATATAAACAAACCTTCATCATCTTGAATTATTGCAGTCAATGGAAGGGAAGGGTCACTTTCACCAATTTCATTAAATGCCTTCACACGAAATTCATACATATGGAACTCAAAGAGGTTTTCTACTGTAAAAGTGAGATCCTTGCAGGGTTCTTTATTGGCAGGTGTAAATGCAGGCTCATCCTGCCTCCTCTTTTCAATATAGTAGCCAAGAATTGGACAGCCTCCATCATTACGGGGCGGCTTCCAGTTCAGAGTAATGGAGGACTTGGTCCTTTCAATGTACATGAATCTCTCCGGGGAGGTTGGTGGACCTAATATTTATAAAGAAATCAGTAATTAGCCAAATATAATTTTTCTCCAATGAACTTCAATTAAAATACTAATGGTTCCAAATTACCTTTTGGATCAACTGCAAGAATAGGCTCCAGTACCACAGGAGGGCCACAGCCATATTTATTCTTTGCCATAACACGGAAGATGTATTCTTGTCCTTCAACGATACCTCCAAGTTCACATTTAGATGCGAAAGTATCTAAGGGTTGCCTCCAGGTTTGCGATTTCTTGTCCAGTCTTTCTGTGACAAACCCAGTGAGATCGCTTCCACCGTCATCCTCAGGATCGGACCAATTTAGAATCACCAACTTTCTTGTAATAACAACAGGCTTCAATTCAAGCACGGGGCCAGGAACATCTGGTGAAATTCATATGGCATGTTATTTAAAATGACATTATAAAGTGAACAACGTAATTTACATATGTTATTAGTATCAGGAGATTTTTATTACCATAGACTTCCACTCTGGTCCATGCTGATTTGGTTCCGGTACTGTTTGCAGCAATAACTTGGTACTTGCCTTCATCCTTCCTTGTGATATTTTTGATTACAAGTATACTTTCCTTGCCTTCACCTTCAATCGCGACATGATCTTTATTAGGTGTACCATCATCCTTTGTCCATTTCACATATGGCGGTGGTCTTCCAGTTATATGTGCAGGCAGCCTCAATGTCGTCCCAGCTCTGATGACAACATTATTCTTTACAGACAAGTCCAGCTCGACAACTGGAGGTTCTGAAGAAGGAAAACGTAAATTAAACTTTGTTGTTTTAGCAAAGCATGTAATCTATATTATATGTGAATGTGATACTAGTTACCTTGTGGATCTTTCACTATAACAGGTTCAGTCATGCCAGGGGGGCCTTCACCTGCAGCATTGACAGCTATGACACGAACAATGTATTTTGCACCTTCTCTAACGCCATATACGGAAAATTCTTGGCTTTTACATGGTCTCTCTGTGTTACGAGACCAATCATTTGCTCCTGCTAGGACCTTGTCAACATGGTACCCAAGGATGTCTCCACCACCATTGTACTTGGGAGGATCCCAAGCCACTTCAATGGAACAACAAGAGGTATCAACTATCCTTGGAATTGGTGGACCAGGTGGCACTTAAAAGAAAAACATTATTACACTGTTACATTATTATTATTAGTAGTAGTAGTAGGCCTATATTCGTACAATTATATTTACATATCACATATTAAAATTATATTTTAATATAAAATATTGCTTTAACATGTTTTAACTTACATATAGGTTCTTGTGCAGTCTTAGGATCAGACGGAACACTAAATTTCCCAGGTCCAGCTGCATTCTCAGCAGAGACTCTGAAGATGTAGGTCATGCCTTCAATAAGACCTTCAGCATTCAGTTCAAGTGTGTTGACCATATTCCGGTTAACTCTAGCCCAGTGTTTGCTGTTAATTTCACGCTTCTCGACCCAGTAACCCACAATAGGGCTACCATTATCTTTTGGCTCTTTCCAAGTAACAAGCATGCTGTTGGCAGTAATATCTTCAATTTCAGGCTTGTCAGGGGCCTCGGGTGGATCTGTCACAGACAATTATATAAACAAGATGACATTTCTATCCATCATTTAAAAAAAATGTTTTAATAGTATAAGTGAGGGTAGAAAATGTATGTATGGATGGATGGATATTTAAAATGTCTCACCAAATGGATTTTTAGCAACCAGTGGAACCGACACACATGGTGCTCCCGGGCCAAACTTGTTTTCAGCTGTGACTCGGAAGATATACGGCTTTCCTTCAATCAGTTTGGTCACTTGGAATTTACATACTCTTAGAGTTGAAGTCACAGTAACCCATCCAATTTCAGCTTTTGAGTTATCTTTTTTCTCTAAGATATAGTTCAGGATTTCACTACCACCATCATCTACAGGTGGATCCCATTTGCAGAGGACTGAAGTGTTCCTGATTTCCTCAAAAACGAAATTAACTGGAGGTCCAGGTACATCTATAAATTCAAAAGAATAAAAAGTACTTTACATCAATTCTTATTAGGACAAAATAATTCAGTGGCATATGATAGATAGACAGACAATACTTCACTTACCAAGCACATTAACTTCACAGGATGCAGAAGCAACTCCGTGATCATTCTCTACCTTGATCATATACTTCCCATGGTCATTTCTGACACAATCATGTACAATTGCAGAGGACTCGCCCTTCCTGTTCATGTCAATTGAAAGACGTTCAGGGAGGGGGGGGTAAGAAGGTTCCTCTGGTTCGGCAGAGCCTTCAGCATCTTTTTTCTTTTTTGCTTTTTCTGGCCGTGTTTTCTTTGCCACCGGTTCAATATACCCATTATTCCAATACCATGACACACTTGGGTATGGAGATCCAGATATGTAGGCATCCAATCTTATTTCCCCACCTTTCTTAACTGTTAAACCAGACTGCAGGCTTCCACTCAGGAAAACCTTAGGTCGTTCTGAAAACAATCACAGTGTTTAGAAATGATTACATTATGTCAAGTTTTTACCATCTCACATAACTTCATTCAAAAGTTATTTATTGGACGTGTGGCTACTTACCAACAGCATCGGCAACCTTGACCAACAGAGTGCTGCGAGAAGGATCACTAACTCCAGCAGCATTTTCAGCACGAACACGGAACTGGTATTCCTTGCCCTCAATCAGGTTCTTAACAGTGTAGGACAACACAGGCACAAGGAAGTCATTGCATCTCTCAAACTTCTCAGAACCCTTAATTGCCTTCTCTAGAATGTAGCCCATGATTTTGCAGCCACCATCATACATTGGAGGCTTCCATGTAAGAGTTATAGACTCAGAACAGGGATTATTGGTTTCAACATCAACAGGTGGATCCGGCCGTTCTGAAAGGTAAAGAGCCAAGAAAGGAATCAACATATATAAAATATAACAACTTAGAAATAATAATTATGGATTCATATATAGCTTACGCTTTTGATCCTCTGCAATCACAGGGTTGCGGATCTCAATAAACTCTCCACCACCAATCTTGTTCACGGCTTTAATACGGAAGTAGTACTCTCCATTAGGAATAAGGTCTTTAACAGGCCAACTCAATTTGTTCTCTCCTGACATAACAGCGACATATGTGCGCCTGCCAGCCTCTCTTCGCTGCAGAACATAGTGAAGAATTGGACTGCCGCCATCACTGTCCGGTGGCTCCCATGAGACTTTGCAGGAACTCTTTGTGACATCACTGGCAGCAATATCCTTGCATGGTCCAGGAAGACCTGTTAAAATAAAGGAAAAAAAATAATAAATTCAAACAGATAATAATTAGCACATTTTTAGTTAAGTATTTGTTCTTACCAATAACTTAATCACTTACCAATAACTTTAAGGTTGATTGTTCCTGTAGTTGAACCAAGTTTGTTCTCCAGGGTGATAGAGTACACACCAGCATCAGCATGCAAACAGCCTGTGATTTCTAAGTGGGCAGCAGTGTATTCAGAAGTGAAGCTAAGTCTTTCATCAGCCTTTAATTCCTTTCCATCTTTGTGCCAAGAAACTTTAGGTTGTGGTACAGCTCTGTATGGGATGGGGAGTGTCAGCTTTTCTCCTTCCACCACTACAATGTCCTGAGTTTGGACCTCCAATGTAGGGTTACCTATAGAAGACAAAAAACAAGAAAAGAAAAATATCATTGTATTGCTCAATGGCAATAAAGTTTTGTGCTGTTTAAAAAATTTAGGAAAGGTACGTACAGTCAGAATCCTTAGCAAAGACATTCTCAGATATGTCTGATGGTTCACTGACTCCAACAGAATTGACTGCACGAACTCTAAAGATATGTTCTTTTTCTGGAATGATGCTTTCTTCTGCTTTATATTTTAGCTCTTTGACAGGACGTGAATTGACTCTCATCCACTTCTCAGTCCCTGCTTCACACTGCTCAATGTGATAGCCCAAAACAGGACTGCCACCATTCTTCTCTGGTGGTTTCCAAGCGATAGAAATGTGGCTTCTGCTGGCTTCAGTGACATGCAGTTCCAGGGGAGGAGATGGTGGACCTAGGTAGTTTGAAAAAAATATCATGGAATCATAAAATACACAATACCAATGTTAGTGGATTCTCATTACATTTTTCCAATAGCAACATACCTGTTGGATCTTCAATTGTAATGATATCTGTTGGTTCACTTGGGTGCCCAACTCCAGCTTCATTTTCAGCACAGACTTGGAACTGAACATCAGTTCCTTCAATGACGTCTGTGACTCTATATTGGCAATCTGGTCCTGATGTCTTCCCTGACTTCACCCAACGAGTTCCAAGCTTTTCCTTCTTTTCTATGACATATCTACCAGGAAAAAAGATTTTTAAACATTTTTACGGGAAAAACTGGTTTTACTGGTCTTATTTTGCCCCCAAAATAAATACAAATCTGTCAATATCAGCGAATGTACCTTGTGATTGGTCTTCCACCATCGTTCTTAGGAGCTTCCCATTTCAGGTCAACATGTGTCTTTGTGACTTCCATGACACTTAAAGCATAAGGTGGTCCAGGAGTAGCTAGAGCAAAGAAGTAGTAATATGTCTCGATTAACTACTGTATCGCAATATAGTTGCAACAAAGAGCAAAGCAGTAAAAAGGAAAAAAAGGAAAAAAGCAAAGGAAAAAAATCTTACTGAAAGTATCCTTGGCTAGGACAGAGTCCTCAAGCTCACAGAAATCACTTTGGCCAACAGCATTCTCTGCTGCCACACGGAAAACATACAGCGAGCCTTCATTCAGTGGAGTTACACTGTACTTAGTTTCTTTCACAGTGGTGTCAACTGTCTGCCAGCCCTTGCGCCTCACGTCTCTCTTCTCCACAATGTAGTTTATTATGGGTGAGCCACCATCTCGCTCTGGTGCTGTCCACTTAAGGTCAGCACAATTCTTGGCAACACTAACCACATTCAGCCAACGTGGAGGTGACGGAGGATCTACCAAGTAAAAAGGAAAAATGTACATAATTCATATTAAATCATAACTGTTTACACGCCACAACCCAGACCAGGATAAGAGGTTAGAAGATGAATGGATGAATTATTATTTACATTACGTTTCATTCATCTTGTTATCAAAACCTATAAAGCTTCAGATTTTACAAATAAATATACATGCACCTATTTATATAAGTTTGTACTGACGTTACAACAGTGCTTTCTAAGATAATGCAGCTAAATGGCTTACTCAGTCTCTCCTTGCAGAGCACTGGATCACTGGGCTCACTGGGTTCACTTTCACCAGCAATATTAACAGCTCTGACCCTGAAGGAGTACTCTTGCTTCTCCATCAGACCCTTAAGAAACTGCTCAAGCATGGTCACACCCTCAGCCACGCGGACCCAGTCTACAGTTCCACTCTTAAGCAGTTCAACGGTGTAGGATTCTATCTTGGCTCCACCATCATGCTCAGGCTTAGTCCATTGCAGGAAAGCTGAGGTTTTAGCAACATCTTTCACAGTAGGTTTTCCCGGAGGCCATGGAGGATCTGAAGCGAGACACATTTTAGTTACATTTCATGACAATTTTCTACTTGAAAGATAGGTCAATGTAATAATTAACGCTGGTTAAAATTAACATTAATAAATTACCAATTGGATCTTTAACCAAAACTGGATCAGTTTCCTGGCTTGGTTTTCCAGGTCCAGCAAGATTCTCAGCCAGAACACGGAACTTGGCCTTCTTCTTTGTTGGAAGTCCTTTTACTCTGCAGATGAACATGTTATTATTAACAACAAACAAGAAGAAGACGAAATGTGACAATGGCAATTCTACTTGACCCAGTTTCAAAACTCATACCTGAATGTGGTATCTTTAATTGGCACCTTATTGCACTTGATCCACCGGTCATTTTCTGGATCTAGTCTCTCAACCCAGTATCCAGTAATAGGGCTGCCACCATCTTCTTCAGGTTCATTCCATGTAAGCGTTAAAGAATCCTTGGCAACATCAGAAGGCTGGAGTTTTGTTGGAGCACCAGGTGGGTCTACACAAAAGCAAAGAAGAAATATAAAAATGAACTAGAAAAGAAAACAAAAGCTTTCAAATGTAACAAATAAATGCTATTATAATATAAATTACATACCAAAAGAATACTTGGCAGTAATTGGCACATGTTCTGCAGAAGGACCAATTCCATATTGGTTCTCAGCAAAAACCCTGAAGACATATTCTTTAAGGGCCACCAGACTGCAGGCTTTGTATGTGGTCTGCTTAACTGTAGAGGAGAGTTTGTGCCAGACCTGACTGTCTGTGGCTTTTCTTTCCACAATATAGTTGGTAACCTTTGAGCCACCATCATCTCGAGGAGGATTCCAGGCGAGGAAGCAGGATTCATTGGTGATATCAGAGATATCAAAAGCAGCTGGAGGGCCTGGCTTATCTGTTGAGGATATTTAAAAAACATAACTTTATGATCATTTTTAAAAAGAAAGTCAGAAAAAACTCACACAAAAATCTGAAAATAATACTGTACCAAGTATGTTAACATCGACAGTTGCAGTGGCGCGACCACTGCTGTTAACCGCCTCAATGAT
>JAODKM010000034.1:8422832-8445106 GCA_026780845.1 Petrocephalus sullivani
CGTTAATATATTTAATCAGATTAATCACAACGCTGGATTAATCCGCGTTAACGCGTCAATTTTGACAGCCCTAGTATATATATATATATATATATATATATATGTGTGTGTGTGTGTGTGTGTATATATATATATGTATGTGTGTGTGTGTACAGTACCTCCTAGAGTTAGCTTTGCTGCATATCTCTGCCCTTCAACCTCTACAGCGTATTCCCCAACATCATCAGGAACTGCATTCTTAATGACCAGGAAGAGGTTTTTCCCATCCTTTGTAACTTCACTCTTATCATTGGGCTCCTTGGGTATCTCATCATCTCCTTTGAACCACTTCCAGTTTGGAGTATCCTTATATAGCTCACCTTTGAAGGTGGCAGTGGCCTTGGGTTTTACATGTTGGTCTCTCAGAGGTTTTACCAACCAATCTCTTACAATTTCTACGAAGCAAACAAGCTCTTGAGTTAATAACGGACTAGTTAAGCAATGACTTTTGTTGTGTAGATGTTAAGTGATTTGTAGGTACATACCAATGACTTTAATGTCTCCTTCAGTCTTGATGTTTTCACACTCACATGTATAAATACCAGCATCATCTTCTGTTGCATTCTGTATGGTTATTGCATGCTGTAGTCCGATGACATTAATAGCCAACTTTCCAGGGATTTGTTCAAGAGGTATACCATTTTTCTTCCAGACTACATCCCTCTCTTTGCTCAGCTCACAGGTCAAGTACATTGGCTGTCCTTTGAGGACTGACATCTCTTCTAAGTCCTTCGTAAATTTAACAGGGAGTTCTATGAAAAAAGAAAGGCAGGTAAGCACTCAGGACCTGTACAAAAAACATTTTTACTTTGCTAAAAAGGTTGTCCCTATCCTCTTAACATAATGCCGAAAGCCAGAAAATTTATTTAAAAGGTAATTGGTTTCATCTACAGAGTATATTTCACATTTGATTTATTACTATTCCTATTTCAGGTAACTGTGATGACTGTTAATTAAATACCTTCAACAATGAGCTTGGCTGTGGAGGTTTTTTCTTTGTTTCCCAGCTTAGCGACACAAGTGTATTCTCCAGTGTCCGACAGCTGGACATCAATAATGGCAAGCTTACGATCTTTGCCATCTGAGGTGAACTTGTATTTAGGGCTTTCTCTCAAGTTGCTTCCATCCTTCATCCATGAAGTAATAGCAGTGGAGGGAGACACCTGACACTCAAATACTGCCGAGGAGCCAATCGACTCAGCTTCTTGTAGAACTATGTCTTTCAGCTCTTTGACGAACTTCAGTGGGACAGCCTTAAGCTGGAACCCAAATGGTGCATCTCCTGGTGGTTTTTCACCTCCGGTTCCAGTTTTTAAACCTTTCTTCTTATCTGCATCCCCAGGGGATGGTGTTTGTTTTACTATAATAAGGAAAATATCACTGTTAATTTCATCTCACTGAGTACTCCCTGTAATCATTGACATAAGCGTTTATTTTGCTATGTAGTGTCAATGTTATAAATCTGCAGTGTCACTTATCTGAACTACAACTTGTCTTTAAAAACACACCAGTGTATTAAGATGGAATGAGAAACACTGAAGCCACCTCACACCCACAGTCCATTTGCCTTACCTTTTAAACCTCTACCTTTTCCTGGTTCTTCCATCGGTTTCCCATCTGTATTAGGTTAGAATAAATTTTACCACCATGACAAATAACATGTTTCCAAATCATCGTCAAAAATTGCAGCACATATGAAAATGGTACAGTAACATCCATGGAGGGACAAGTATGGAAAAAAAATAAATGATCATGCGACAATATAATGGAATAATGGGTCATCCAAATGAAAATATCACTGCAATGAACTGGTTATAAATCCTTAATGGCTGTTAGATTGTAAGGTTGAAATAACTCTGTTAAATAAACATAACACAATGACAGGCAACAATGATGAGGACAGACAAACTTTGAAAACAATGAAATGGACAGAAATAAAATTATGATGAGAATCGATGAATTTTTTCGAAGTGGGTATGATGGAGTCAGTGATGAGGATCAGCAGTCACCCTCTCACCTCGTCTGTCACCCTTCATTCCTGGAGTCTCAAGCGCACCCTCTTCGGAGGCTTGGGAGGTTACCTCCCAATCTTCTGAAGAGCCATAACTATCACGAGGAGTAAGTTCCCACCCTATACTTTCCTCCTCATCCTCCAACTGTTTCTCTGGCTCTTCTTTAGATACTTCCTCTTCCTGTTGGGTTGGAATTTTCCTGAGCTGCACTGATTCCGGAGACACTTCTTTCCTTTGTGGTATCTTTCCTTTCCCAATTTTAAGTTTAGTATCTTCAGGAGTTTTTTCTTCTGGTGGTGAAGTTTTCTTTGGTATTGTTTTTAGAGTAACTGAATCAATGGAGTCTTTAGGAGAAACTTTTTTTGGTAATGTTCTTGGTGTATCTGCGCTGGACTTCCGCTCGACAGGGGTCAATTCAACTGTTACTGGCTTTTCAACCTTTGGTGAAGGACTCTTACCCAGTTCCAATCTGGGTTTTGATACTTCCACATGTTTCAGTAATATTTCTTTGTCTGTTTCCTCAGGTTCCTTCAGTAAGTGGGCAGTCTTCTTTAGTGGCACTGTCTTTTCATCATCCTTTGGACTCACCTTGTCTGTCTTCAAAGGAACAGCCTTTGAAGGCACTGGTTTCTCTTTTCGTTCAGGGGGTATTTCTGTCTTCTTAATCTGTTCAGGTTCTTTGTCTTGTGTTGGAATTATTTCAGCTTTCTTTACTGGTGCACTCGCTTCTTTTGGTAGCTTTTCCTTAACAACTTTATCTGTTTTTTTAAATATTATGGCCTCCTTTTCCTCGGATCCTGAAGGGATTTTTTGGATCGGTGCATCAGGTGTAGGTGCTTTTGAAAATGGCTTCAGTTCTACCTTTTCCTGTTTCTGTTCATCTGTTGGAAGTCTTTTCATTTTGGTTGATGGTCTACCAAGTTCAGCTGGTTTTTCATCTAATGGAGTTTTATGAATAGATTCCAGGGCAACTTTTTCTGGTTCTTTTTCATCTGCAAGCATTTTTTCTTTTGTTGTTTTGGGAGCAGCAAAAGATTCTTTAACCATTTCATCCTTTTGTGGTCTCTTGAGAGGTATAGGTTCCCTTTCTTCCTCTTTTCCCCTCCCTTTATCTAACATTGCTTCAGTCTTAGGTGCAGTGACAGATTCTTTAACTGCTTCCTCTTTTTGTGGTTTCTTGGGAAATAAAGGTTCTCTTTCTTCCTTTTTTCCCATCTCTTTGACTAACACTGCTTCTACCGGTTTAGGCACAGTAACAGGTTTTTTAACAGCTTCATCCTTTTGCGGTTTCTTGACAGCTAAAGGTTCCCTTCCCTCCACCCCCCTGTCTAACACTACATCGGCCTTTTTAGGTGCACTAAAAGGTTCTTTAACAGCTTCATCTTTCTGTGGTTTTTTGAGGACTAATGGTTCCCTTTTCTCCTCTTTTTCTCTATCTTTGACTAATACTGCTTCAGCCTTTTTAGGAGCAGCAACCGGTTCTTTGCCAGGTTTATCCTTTTGTGGTCTTTTGATGGCTGCGGGTTCTCTTTCCTCCTCTTTTTCCCTTTCTTTGACTAAAACAGTTTCAGCCTTTTTAGGAGTAGAAACAGGCATCTTAACTGCTTCATCCTTTTGTGGTGTTTCAGTTTTCTTGAAAGCCAAGGGTTCCTCTCCTTTGTCCTTCTCCTCTATTTCAGGTTTAGCAGGTTTTTGAAAAGGTTTCAAGGCCACAGTCTCCTTATCTACCTCCTTTTTTGGAAGTCGTGATGCTTTCTTCATAGTTAAACTAGGTTCTTCTGGTGTTTTCTCTTGTGCAACTTTGACAGCTTTCTTCAAACCTGCCTCCACTTTTTCATTTTCATCAGTAGGAATTTCAGCCACCTTTGATTCCACTGTAACATCTATCGTGATAGCTTCCTTAAGCTCCTTAACCTGTACCTCTCCAACAACATCCTTTGCTTCTCTACTGGGGATTTTTGCAGCAATTTTGGGAGTTTCCTTAACTTCAAAAGTCTTCGTATATGTGATTTCCTTTGTAGCTTCAGAGTAGGCTATCTCTTTCTCTACAAAAGTTGAGGTCTTCGGAATTTCATCAGCTGGAGCCTGGGGCACTTTTTTAAGCGTGACAATATCTTGTTCCTCTTCCTTGCCCTTTGATATCCTGGTTACCTTCTTCAAGGACAGCATTTCAGTTTTTTCCTCCTCTATATAAATTTTACCTTTTGATTTAAGAGATGACGGTGATTCACTTTGTTCATTTGACATAATAAAGGATTCACATTTAAACATAAATCACATGACATAACTAACAAACACTACCTCCCGTTCTCTCTCAGAATGGTTGCAGACTTTTCCCACTTTCGCTTCAACATTAAACATACACCAACGACAACAATACACAATGCATTTACATTTCTTTTGTTACATACAGGTGACAATAAATAAACACATATCAGGACTGAAAACTGAAACCCAAATAATGTTCATAATCTGTAATATGTGTAAGACAATTTAAACAGAGCCTTTACCATACCTTTTTGGTATGCTCCAGGTGCTGTAACGGGTCCCTTTTCACCATCTAGTCCAAGAAATGAAAATGATTGTCTAATCAATATCAAATAGTAATAAAAAAACAGTACAGTAATGCAAATTTGGTATCTTGTTTGTGTAGCTGAATGGGAAAATGGTTAATGTAAGGATGGATGGACCTACCTTACATTAAGAAGGAAATGGGTTTTAAGATGGTGATTAAAAAGGGTGACAAACCAAGACGAACATATACATTCACAGCAAACATATACTGTTGAAACACATGTAAAGCTAACCACCACAAAATACACATATGAAAGGCAGATGAACCAATGAAGAGGGGCCATTTAAGGGGACTGACTATGAAGATAAGGTAGTACCTTCTTGAGGTGTAATGTCTTTAACTGAAACCGGCGTGACTTCTGGTATAGCCATCTTCTCTGGTTCTGACACATTCAAGAAGATACATTGACATTTAAGTTGTGTAGACAATAAATCTAGGTAACTGATTATGCAACAAAGAACAATGTTATATGGACAGAAAAAGTGACACAAGTACTGAGGTTAGTAAATCTATGAAAATATTATGCAATATTTAATCCATAATTTAATTCAGAATTTATATATTTGTATAAATGGATAAGGAACTTTTTTGAATCAGAAAGAAAACGCGCGCACACACACACACACACACACATACAGAAACAGCATCCCAAAGATGTACCTCTAACTGGTGATACTGTGGGAACCACTTCCTCTTTTTTAGGAACCAGTTTTGGCTCATCTGAGGCTATCTTTGGAGCTGATGGAACTAAAGCATAAGCTTTGCTTAGGAACCTTGAAAAAAATTCTACTATATAACTTTTAGCTAGTTCAAGATAAAATACCTTTTACAGGTGTAATCTTTTCTGTATCTTTCTTGATGACAGGCATTATTTCTTCAGCTTTCGGCACTGGCTTTAAAACTTCAAAGGCACAATGTTTTAAATAAGAAGTAATTGGTATGGATGCTGATTTGATAAGAGGAATTAAGAAATATTAAGCAAACATGATGCCTCTAGCGAGGCTAAATTGTACTGTTTCCACATTTATATTCACATATATCAGAAAAGAAAGAATGGAAGAATTATATTTCAAGTAGTTAAAGTACCTGGAACTTCCTGTAATTCTTTCTCAACTTGTCGAATTGTAGGTTTTCGTTTTTCTGGAACCTTTTTCACTTCTTCTGGCACTTCAAGAAGATTGTACATTTACTACATTTCTATTCACAAAAGTCAACCAAGAAGGAATGGAAGAATGGTATTCATGCAATTAAAGTACCTGGTACTGCCTTTAATTGTTTTTCAACTTGTTGTGTTGTAGGTTTTGGAATTTCTGGAACCCTTTTCACTTCTTCTGGCACTTCAAGAAGATGTTTATCAATCATTATTAATCATTTCACTTATTTTAAATATCATTAGACTAAGACCATATTAATTATACAAAGAAAAAGACTAAACATGGAGACTAAACAACAAGACATAAATGAATGCTTATACAAGACCAAATAAAATCTGACAACACAAGACACTTCAAACATAAAAACAAACAATTAGACAAAATACCTTTGGGTGGAGAAACTTTCTCTGCAAGATGATCAGGGACAGGTTTTGCTACATCAGGCACAGCTGTCTTCTCAGCTGCTGGCACTTAAAAAGGGATCAAGATTAAGAATCAATGTTATTTACACTCTGTCATATCAAATTGGCTAAAGACAATGAAAAGGCTGTGGAAAGAGACATAAAAATCAATGCGAGGTGACCGAAGAACATGCAGTAAACTCACAACACACACAACTTAGATTTAAAATATCTGGTGTAATTTCTGTACCTTTTGTAGGAACAACTGATACAGGGGCTATTTCAGGAAGAATCTTCTTTTCTGGTTTTGACACTTCTGAGAAGAACGGCATAAGATATTTAGCAAAGGATCAGAAATTAATAATTGGACATGCATAAAGAGAACTGACAAGAAGATATTACGTAAACACATAAACCACATAGGGTCAAACACACACGGAAACACAGGCACCTGGTTTGACAAGATAAAATTAAAACTGAAGAAGTCAGCACATTCTGCTGAAATACCTTTTAAAGATGAAGCTTCAACCATTGCACTAAGACTTTTCTGGCCTGGTATCTTTGCTTCTTTTTCAGAAATCAATATTTTCTCTTGAATAATATCATCAGTTTTCTTCACTTTTTGTATACTTTCTTTCTGTAAGATAATTTCACTTGGAAGAATTTCTTCTTTCTTACCAGATATTATTTGTTTCGGAGCCATTTCCAAAGCAGGGGGGGGCATCACTTTTTTGCTAACCTTTTTAGTAGCTTCCTTATGACCTGTTACATCCTTTGATTTTGGTTTCTCCCCTTTCTTAAAGGCGGCATGTTTAACTTCTGGAACCATTTCTTCCACCTTGGAAATTCCTATCTCTTCTGTCTCAAGAATTTCTTTAGAAGAAACCTTTTCATCTGAGATAGTTTCTGCTTGTGAATAAAGATAATATTTTTCCAAAGATGTTTTCTTTTCAGGGATATCTACCTCCATTATAGAGTCTTCTCTTAAATCAGGCAAAATGTCTTTAAGCAATAAGATCTTTTCTTTGTCATATACATCTGCTAGGACAGAAGGAGTTTCTGTGGGAGAGATCTTCTCCACATGTGACACCTCTTTGCCCTTTGCAGATGATATTGTTTCAGTCTTCTTGGGGACTTCTGCCATTTTAAGATAAACATGTAATTAAGCAGAACAAAGACCATCATATTGTTGTGATGAGAAAAACAGCAGAAGAAGTAAAAATAACATAAATTTCACAAAGACGCACAACTGGAACAAACATTTAGTCATACAAACAGAACAATATAACAGAAAAAACACACAACTGTATAACAAGACAGATCAAAAGATTATTAAGAGTTTTTCTTTTTTTATGATTCCTCAAATTCTTTCTGTACCTTTTAGTGGAAGAACTTCTGTAACTGAAACAGGAACAGCACCGGGAAGAGTCTTCTTTTCTGGTTCATGCCCTTTCAAATATACATGTGATACTTAGAATTAAAACTCAGCAGTGGATATAAAAAAAGACCATCAGTGACGTACAAACAAGTAGCCTGTTAGTTGAAATGAGGAGCATGATCATGAGCATTCATTCTTCATTACACATCATAACACATGTAAACCATAAAAACCATATGCTGGTTATACGGAAGGTACAAGGTTTAGATCTACTGCCGCAAAGATGAGCATAAAATGAAATGGCTGATAGGATGACCTCTTTAAGTTCATCACACTCCTGTCAATATACCTTTCGAAGATTGGGCATCAGCGTTTTGTCTAATTCTTTTATACTTTGGTACAATTGCTTCCTTTTTAGGAATCATTGCTTTTGTTACTTCTGCAAAGTTTTGAGTGTCTTTTTCCATTCCGTGTATTATTTCTTCATTCAAAACATTTATAGCTTCTGATTCGGTAAAATCTATTTCTTGTTTTACACAAGGAACATCACTCTTAGTGGATACATCTTCCTCCGGAAGAACTTCACATTCCTTTTGGGGAGCTTCTTTTGAAGCGATTTCTGCATTAAGAATGGTTCCTTTTAAGATGCCCACTTCCTCAAAGCTTTGTTTCTGCAATATCAATTCTTTTTCTCCTTTTAGGCACACGATGGGCCCAGGCTGAACTTTCTCACAAGAAACATGCACTTTCTTTCCCTCTAAAGATATATTGTCTTTTTGCTGGTACATCATGTCAGGAATGTCCTCTTTTTTCATATCTTAAAAAAAAAATGCGAAAATTTACCATCCAATAAACTTCTACACTTTCCATTCATTCCATTTCTTTTAGTGAGAACTATGATACAAACTGATTATATAAAGCTGAGAAAGCTAAAAACTGTGCTTGAGTTTTTATTGTTTTTTTATATATATTTTTTTGGCTCTGATATAATTTTAAGCCGATTTTAATGCTAAAGAGCCAAGAAATGCCTTTTGTGGTTCTGAAGGTTGTTCCTAGCCAGAGTGACTCGTTTGCTTGTAAGTGCAGTCTGGCAGTCGAATACCTCAATAGTTACAAAATGTCACAGATCTACAGTGGTCCTTAAGTTTCATGCTTGTAACTTGTGCAGCATGTCAAGAGAAAACTACAAAAGACTCAGAGATGCATACAGAAAGAGAGACGTCTGACACACAGACACACAAAACATAATCACGTATATATGATACAGCAAAGATTAAAGATTTTTTTTTTTATTCCACATTGTAAGGTTCTCACTCCCGTTTTGTACCTTTTGAAGGTGCAACTTCTGACACAGTAACCATTTCAGGAGCAATTGTCATTTTTGGTCCAGTCCCTTTCAGAAGAAATTTCAGTGATTGTGGAAGAAAGTGGGGAAAAAAGAGTATTTAGCACAAACGAAGAATCCATGAGGAATAAAAAAGGAGATGACACATTTTGATGGGATGTGAAATGAATATATATGTCCTGCAAATGTCAGAGGACAAAAAATCCATAATCAAGATAACGAAATGAATTAGTAAATAATAAATGAGGCTTCCATAATACCTTCCAACATTTTGTCTGGAGATAGTGAGGTTTTCCTTTGGAAAAATTTATCAATGTCTTGAATAGGTTCTTCCTCTTGAAGTGCCATACCTCTAAAAAAAGGTTTGATAATTTTTTCCTTTCGTAAAATTCCTTTTCTAATGGCACTTTCTTTAAGGGAATCTCCTTTAACAGATATATGTTGTTTTTCTATAGAAATTGCTTCTCTGAGTTCCACTGTTCCTTTTTCTTGCTGTTGTACATTATCATCTTTTTTACAAGAATGGAGTGTTCCAGTAGGTTCTGTAGCCTTTGGCACATTAAGAGTAACTTCCCATTGAGTGTTTTCTTTTTTAGGAAAGAAATGAATATCCAAATCCTGAGCCAGAATTCCTTCTAAACCAGCTGCCCCTTTAACATCCTTTTCTGATAATGTCTCTTTTTTAAGTGCAATCTCTTTAAAATGATCTTTCTCTTTAAAAAGATGCCTAACAGACATCTTTGGACTACTCGCTATAGTATCTTCATCTCCAGCTGTTTTTTTTATATTTTCTATTCCCTCAAAACTAGTCTGGATTTCATCTGCCTCTAGAAAGATGTCTTGTACTTTCTGGGTGTCATCTGTTGGAATATTAAACTCTGCTTCTAACTGAGTGCTTTTCTCTTTTCCAGTGTCTAGTTCCATAGAATGAATTCCCAATTCCCAAGGTGAAATACTCTCTACAAGAAAACCCTTTTGCATTTCTTCATTTGCTAAATCATCTTTTTTAAGTGTGATCTGTTTAAGCACATCTCCTTTCCCAGATAACTCTTGTTTCTCTACTTCAGCTTCTTCAACTTTAGATTTTGATCTGTCTGGTTTTTGTTTTTCAGAATCTTCTTGAAGTTCATATTGTACTCTAGTACTGTCTTCCATGTTTGCACTAATTTTAGTTTCTAACTGAGTGTTTTTCTCTTTCTTAGCCACAATTTCTTTTTCTTGTGAATGAGTTCCAAATTCCTGAGGTGAAAGTCTATCAATAAAAGCTTTCTTCATTGATAAAGCATCTTCTTTAAGTGCAATATTTTTAACAGACACCTCTTCATTCATGGATGTAGCTTCCTCAGATTCTAGTCTCTCTGACTTTTGTATGTTGTTTTCTTGTGTAGAAGAAGGTGGCGAGATTTCTTTCATTTCACATCTGCCTTGATTAGCAATGTTATTTTTGTCTATATTAGGTAATATGCATTCTTGAATTGAATCGTTGTGAAACTGTGTAGAAGAAATACCTTCTTTAAAAACATATTCAGTATTTCTGGGGGTAATTCCTGTTTTAAAAGTACTCTCTTCAACTGTTTGCGCCTTAGCTGATTTTTCATCAGTCTTTAGTTTTTCTCTTTTAACTGTCTGAGAGAAAATATTCATACTAGCAGTCTCATTTTCCCGAAGGGATGTGTCAGATTTAAGTGAGGACACTTTATCTGGTTGCAAATTCTTCAAAGATATTTCATCACCTTTATTGGTAAAGTGATCACATGGCAAAATGGAACTCTTGAAAACCTCTCTTTGTAGACATAAGTTTTCTCCAAATGTTTTCTCATTTTTTTGATTAGCCACCTTGGCTTTCTTGAAAACTTCTGTCGCTTAAAAAAATGACATATATTTCAGATACAACACATATATTACTGTCAGAGGTACACCCCCCGCCCCCCCCCCAAAAAAACAAAGAATCGGTATGCCAGGAGCTGATAATAAATGTCCGAATTGAGAGCACATTAATAAAATAGAATAGCGATAAAATGCATGATGCACAACAGACAAACACTATTATTGCCAAATGGATGGACGCTATAATTTTAAAGCAGTTTCCAAATGTACCTTTTGCAGGAGAAACTTTTTTCACTGACACAGAGGGTACCTTGGGAAAATATTCCTTATTTTGTTCAGGTCCACTTGGGAATTCTTGAGATTTTTTTGAGGATTGAGAAAGAAAAAGACAAGCAACATTGTTCAACACAAAACATCCAGTGACATGGAAAGATGAAAATATTCTGAGAGCAGGGTGGTGTTGGTCCAAAAAAAAAAAAAAAACACGATGATTTAGCTTAATAAAAATGCAATGAGATGGGTATCATAAACAAAGATAACGTCCATTTTAATGAATAAGAATGTGTGATGATGGGATGGAGTATCATGTGGAGCACTTCAAATGGAATGTACATAATACCTGTCAAAGGATCTTCCGAAGGCTGAGAAAAAGGTTCTTCAATTTTCACACCCTCTTTCTGTTCAGAAGACATTGCCTTGAACGGCACTCCTGGAATTATTTTTTCCATTTTCTTTACAACCATTTTAACATCACATGGAATGCTAATTTCTTTCTTAAGAGACATTTCTTTTTCCATAGAAGGAACTACAATTTTTAAAGACAGATTTTCTTCTGTTCCTGGATGCTCTTCTTCCTCCTTTTGTGCTGTTAACAAGGACTTTACAGCTGTCCTAGGAAACAATGAGGTCTCATTTTCTGGAAGACGTAAGTCATCTTTTTCTAGGGATACTTTCTTGTCATGTGTTGAAACTGAGAACACCTCTACATTGGCAAATTCTTCATCTTTATTTAGCTGCATACTCTGAAGAGAAGGAGTTCCTTTGGGAGAAGCACCTTCCATTAAAGATGGGATTTCGTCTTTTTTTTGAACCATCTCACTTTTTTTTGTGCCCTGGGGAACTTCCAGCACTTCAAAATAGAACATATATTTCAGATGTAATAAAGGCAACAAAGAAGTACTGCTTTTAGGACAAACACAGCTATAAAGCTATATACATACAAAATACATACAGCAGACATGAACAAGCAGTGAACATAAAGACAAACAACAACGATACAAATGTAAGACTTTTAGCCTCAAAAGGGTAACTCAGAATACCTTTTGAAGAAGATTTTTTTTTTTGATTGATTGAATTAAGTCTTTGATATTTATATCGTAGGATCAGAAGAAAAATCCATTATTTGCCATCAATTAGAATAAGACTTTTTGATAATACATATGGAAATATATGGATCTACTTAGAGCGTTCAACTAGTTAAAAAAGCAAGACGAAGTGATGATATTGAAAATGGAAGTGATTTCACAGAAAATGTGAAATGAAGCATGATGTCAAAATGTAAAAAATGCAAAAATACCTCTCAAAGTTGTAATTTCTGGTGTTAGAGTTGACATTTCTTGTTTTTCTTTAGTTCTTTCCTTTTTAGAAAGATGTTTTGTCCTCAGAGGTATTTCAGGAACATCCATAATATTTTCTTTATTTATTTCAATATCAGTTTGAGGTGCAATAAAGAGTACTTCTTTCTCAGGATTTTCAAATTCCATTAAATGAATCTTTGATTCAGTGACCGATTCCACTTGCTTTGAATGAATTTCATTTTTCAGTTTTGTTTCTTGAATGGCTCTTACTTCAGAAGAATCTTCTAGTTTTTTTACTTGAGTTATTTCGATTTTAGAAGCTGTCATCTGAATTTCAGGGATGCTTTTCTTCCCTGATTTTGGTATCAATAACCTATTAGTCTCCTTAGGAAATACATCTGTTATACACACTTCAGTGTGCTGGAAACATGTATCATGCTTTTGTGGGGAAACTTTCCCCTGAGAAAAACCATTCAAAGATGTGTCTTCACTTGAAATAAGGGAAAACTCTTTATTACAAAACTTTATATCCTCATCTGTCACCTCAGTAGTGTTGTACCCCTTTTTGGAAGAACTTGCATATCCAGGAAAAGTTTCCTCCATGACAACCAAAGCCATTTCTGTTTTTTGAATCCCAACTTGTTTATCCTTCTTGGGAACTACTGGCACTTAAAAATGCAATAAACATCTGAGATATAACAAGTGCTTCATTGCAAGAAACTCAACTATAAAAAACTGCATGTTGAGGTGGACAAAATTCTTGTTTTGTTGTGTCAAGAGAACTTAAGAGCAGAGTAAGTTTTACAAACCTACTGTTTTAACAAGACACTTCAGTGCATAATTCAGTGGATATTTTAAGAAGAACTGAATAGTAAGTGAATGAATTAGTAAATAATAACGAAGTAAAATAAACATGCTTAATAGAGTTTCACAAAAAGATGATGTAAGGCAACAAATATTAAAAACCTTGACAAGCCTACCTACACCTCTCTTTAAAAGTGTAATATTATTAGTAAGATTAAGATTTCACAGAACCTTTTTTTATTGAACAAGAAAATCTATGTAAGAGATTAATGATCGATATGATAATAATATGGATATTATTTTTTGAGTTAATTATTATATAATTTTAATCACTTCATAAATATAGGTTGCAATACCTTTGTCAGGAGCAGCTTCAGTTTTTGGTACTCGCTCTTGTTTTGCTGTAAACTCTTCCTTCTTGGTAGGGAGCACTTTCTTTTGAACAATTTCTTTAGTTTCTTGTAGGGTTTCTTTGCGCCTAGGGATTTCCTCTGTCTTCAGACTAATTTCTTCTCTTGGACCAGGTGAAACATCTTCAACAATAAGTATCTCTTTTTCCTCAAAGAACTGCTGGGTGCTCTCATACACCCTTTCATGAAGATAAATTTCTTCTGCATGAGAGGTCTCCTCAGTCTCATACGAGATCTCCTCCCATTTTTGAATCAGAGCAGACGGAGTCACCTCAGGTTTCTTGGGAACTGCCATCACTTTAAGAACCAATATGGAGATGTAACATGGACCACATGAAATTCGAAAAGCACACTACACACAAAACATATTGTACATTTATAAATAACATTTACCTTTATACATACAAGTATACATTTAAGGATTAGACACAGACATGCATTAAATGCAAGAGTGTTTTATGTGTTAAAGTGTTTTCCATATGGAAGTGTTTTACCAATACTTTTTTGAAATTAGTAACCAAATATTTTAGTTTTTAGAAATATTATAAAAATCCTCTACGCAAGAGATTCATTAAGTTAAAGAAATAATTCGTCTATGGTCAAAAGTTAATATTATTATTTTCAAAACTGAAATAAAATGTATTATAAAAAAAATTACCTTTCATGCATGTAAGTTATATGGATATCTACAATTATAAATTAATCTTGTATAACACTAATGTACTAATGAGATTATTTAGTTACAGTTTCAATTTCCTTGTCACCATGTGTTATATTTCCTTAAATATTTTAATTTCTGAGGATACTGAATAATATAATAATATTAAACAACAGAAAATCAGCAGAGACACAATACATGAACAAGAAATTCAACTAACAAAGACAGAAGGAAACAATAGTCAGATGTTCCTGAAGTGCCTGACTGGCCTGAAGCCTACCTGTGGTTAAAGTGACCTCAGCCTCCTTTGTAGGCACAACTGGTAACTTCTCCTCAAGGACTTCTTTCTGTTTTACTTCAGGCACTTTAAAAATATGTGTTTACATTATAAGACAAATTCTATAATTTAATCTACTCAATGCAAGGTATAGAAAACATTATAAACTAGCAATGGCTCAGTATTGTGCATGCTAATACCTAGTGCAGATTTAACTAAGACACAAATATGACATGAAATCTTTTTGCGTATAAATGTCCCACTTAGCTCTTTTGAATTTTCCAATTAAAATGGCTGTTATAATTACAGAATAATAAAGTATTTGTTGAGAAACTGAAATTTGTATTACATTTTAACTATTACTTTAAATACATACATTCCCTTCTGACTGTACAATTATAATTGATTAGTAGTGCTTTTTCTGGATTTGTGGGAAGTTAACACTCCCTGAACACCGGCGCAACTGGTAATGGAATCAAAGACCTTAAATAAATCTATCTTAAATATTGTGTATTTTTTATTGTGCTTGACAATGAGCGACAGAGATATCACATAGTGGGTACAAAACACAAGACAAGAAGAATTCAAGATAAAAGTCAAGACTGCAGAAAACCAATACTAATAGATTCCAGGTCATCTGTCTTCTGTATTCTAATGATTAATCTGTACCTTTCTGTGGAATTGCCTCCTTTGGAACTGGAGGCTTTACGCCTGGCTTCCTAGCGGCCTCAGCTTTTGGTGTTTCTGGTTTCTTTTCTTCCATAAGAACTTTAAAGAAGACATGTACCAAGATTTGCAGATGTTCACACACACACACACAGACAACAGCTTGGACAACAGGAATACAAACAGAACTCTGTGGAATACAAAGTCAGATGTGCTGGAAATGTCTGACTGGTCTGAAGCCTACCTGTGGTTAAAGTGACCTCAGCCTTCTTTGTAGGCACAACAACTGGTAACATCTCCTCAAGGACTTCTTTCTGTTTTACTTCATCAGAAACTTGAAAGAAATGTTTTTACATTATAAGATAAAAGCCTTGTTGGATAGTTAAATTTACTTAATGTGCATTATGAGGTATAGCAAACATTATGCAATGGCTCAGTATTATGCATGTTTATGCCTTTATTCCCAAGGCTGAAGGATCTGCCTGGGAATAAAGGCCAGTCCTAAGGAATCGTAAGACAGCAGTACACAGTACAGTTTCACAAAATGGAACTCAATTTACTTTCAGCATTAGCTTTAGTTTTAACTGCTTCCTATCCATGTCAAATAAAATATGTTTGGGTATAAGTAGCCTGTTTAGCCCTTTGGACATTTTAAGTTTAAATTGGCTTTATATTTACAGAATTATGAATACTGAGATTAAAAATATGATTAGAAACTTCTATAACATGTTTACCTGAGCATAACAGATACATTAAATATGTACATTGCCACTTATTAATGCTTCTTCTGGATTTATGGAACGTTAACACTCCTTGAACACCTGTGCTACCAATAATGGACTCAAAAGCTTTAAATCAATCCATCTTAAATATCTTCCACAGTTTTTTACACTATATACTTTTAGTATGACATTTAGCAGCAAAGACATCACAATGAACAAGAGGATACAACAACAAGACAATAGGAATTCAAGATAAAAATCAAGACTGAGGTAAACCAAAACTAATCTCCAGGTCATCTGTCTTCTGTATTCTGATGATTAATCTGTACCTTTCTGTGGAATTGCCTCCTTTGGAACTGGAGGCTTTACGCCTGGTTTGCTAGCTGCCTCAGCTTTTGGTCTTTCTGGTTTCTTTGCTTCCATAGGAACTTTAAAGAAGATATGTACCAACATTTGTAGATATCCAAACACACAGAGATACAACAGCCTGGACAACAGAAATACAAGCGGCACTCTATCGAGTGGCGTGAACAGTGGCATATCAGCATAGTTTGACACGTAACTTTTCTGGAATACAATTACGTACAATAACAGCAAACATGCAAAAGGAGTTCAGTCGATTTAAGCTCTCTGAATAATTGCATTTCTATACCTTTTCCTGGAGTGCCCTCTTTCCTTTGAGGAGGTACATCCTTCGGAACAACTTCCTCTTTTTTAGGAATTATTTCAGGAACTGCCTCTGGTTTCTTTGGAGTTTCTGGCACTTTAAAGAACATTTAAATATAGGCAATTGACCAAAGATTCAACAGAAGATTTAAGAGTGCTAACAGAAACTCAGACACACACACACAGGATAGGCATCCGATTTTACACTGTTACAGGGGACACTGGACAAAATCAATACAATACGGTTAAGGATTAAGGAATTATTTCAGTTGCAATAAAATATAGCAAGTTACAAGAAGTTACAACATGCATTAAGTGACCCAAGAGGTATACAAATACAGTGAAAACATCACCAAGAAATGTCATACATATATATTCCAGAATATGATTTAAACATAATGCTATCACATAACATAACATGCTTATTAACGGTTGAATTTTCTTCTGGCCTTAACTTGTAACCACTAACCAGATCAGCTCTTGACAACTGACCAGATGGCCTACAGTGTTTCTGTATCAAACATCTTCTGTACAGCGAATCTTGTTTGTAGGTAAAAAAAGGGGTTCATATATTTGCACCCCTGGTGAGAGTCATGTCATTTTTAACTTAAAGAATATTCACAGTAGTTGTTGTTTTAGGAAAATGTTAACATTGTATTAAGAAATTGTTGATCTTAAAGAATATCCAAGAAGTTAGTAACAGCAAAAAGGTTAGCAACTAGTCAAGTAATACTGGCCCAAGCTTGATTTAGTCACCCATTTGAGAATGCCTGATTTATACCTTTCTGAGGAGCGGCAACCTTTGGAACAGAAGGAACTTCTTCCACTTTCAGTTGCTCTGGTTTCTTCTGCTCTGGCCTCTTTGTTTCATCAGGAACTTTAGAGAATATTTATGTTGTTTTGGCATGACATTTTAAGTAAAACACATTAGCATATAGAAGGTTTTCTTATTTTTCAGAAGCCAGACAAAGACAAACCAACATATTACACAAATATACACATATACATGTGACATCACCACAGAAAACGTATAACATGAAGTTTATACAGAAGACAAATTAATACCTGTGGAAGGGGGTGCCTGGGTTTTCTTTGCTGGTGCAGGCTTTGGTTCTGGTTCAACCTGAACTGGTAGTGCAGGTTTAGGTTCTGGTTCAACCTGAGCTGCTGGTGCAAGCGTTGGCTTAGGTTTAACCAGAGCTGCTGGTGCAGGCTTTGGTTCTGGTTCAACCTGAGCTGGAGGTCTGGCTTTAGTTTCAGGTGTTACAGGTGGTTTTGGTTCAAGAGTCACATGTGCTGTAGGTTCAGGTACATCTTCAGACAACAGAATATACATTTATTAGCTCAAAGCAAGACAAAGTCCATGCGACAAGAGCTTAACCTATGACAACAGTCAAATGTGATTGAAGACATTACTGAACTTTGTATAACACAACAAAGCTGGTACAAGACCAACCACGACTGAAAATGGACAGAAATGTGTCACAAAAGAGCAACCTAAATTACAAAAAGCACGAAGACAAATAAATCACTGAGATCAAAGATAGAAACAAGAATCGATGGAAAAAGAACAGAATAGAACAGAAGAACATTCAGAATATGCAACATATAAACAAAGGTTATGTGAGTAAAATACAGAAGTATTAGTTTAAAAAAGCATGTACCTTTTTTAGGAGTAACCTGATCTTTTTCAGGCAGGGAAGGAATAGCAGCACGCTTGGGAACAGGCTCCTTGACCTCTTCATAGTCTTTTGTTTGTAAATATATATATATAAAAGATATTTCTGATTACAATGCTCACAAACTACTGAAATTATACAGAAATCACATTTATAAAATATACAAGACAGGGACAGTAGAAAAGGTGGAAATTCAATCAGAATTTCAATAAGAAAACACGTAAAGCAAATACGATACAAAAAATAAAAATGATTTCAAACAGAATATAAACATAGGGACATTAGAATCACAGAAAAATAGCCATTTAAAACAAGACAAAAACAAATAACATTTATGAATATACCTTTTAGCCCAAGGCGGTCTCTTTGTTCAGGAACAACTATTGCAGTAATTTCTTCTTGAACAGGCAACCTGGTTACAGGAACTTGAAAATATAATTCCACATAAGTTTCACCTCATCAGACAAAATTAAAATCAAAAACTATACATATACTGACACACCATTTGAAAAGAAGCATCACAGGAAGAATCTTAACAAACAAAATCAAAATGTAATTAAAGAAAAATGACATTACAGTGAAAAGAGAAATATAAGACAGAGAAATTGATGCAAATACCTTTCGAGGGTACCTCAGGCACAGATGGAACAGCGGTTTCAAGCCCTGGTTTCTTTGGAACCTCAGGAACTTCAACAACATTTGCTTGGTTAGACAACTGCAGCAAAGCTTAGGTTAAAGTAAGCATCCCTGAATAAGCGTGATAACATTTGAGCCTCATGGCATGTAAGACGACCCACAAAGAAAAAGCAGAACCGATTTCAAAGCAGAAGACAAAGTTTTACATTTAAATAAAAGACATAACGATAAGTTTAATCAACAAAACACAGAGAGAGAAGATCAGATTTGCAAAGAGACATTAAGTGAGAGGCTGCTGGCGGCAACTTAGAATGCAGATGTAGCTATTAGCCGTGACTGACAAGCACTAATTCTACATTACCTTTCATTGGTGCTTCCTTTCGCTCTGCTACTTCAGCTCTTGGAACGGTTTCCTCAATAGGTACTCTTGGTGCTGATAAAAACAATAACAGTTTCCAATAAGAGTTAAGGGCAAATATTCATACAAAACAAACGGTGTTCAGATCAACCAGTTCATAGACCAGAGAACGACAACAAAACCTGTGGAATATAACGCAAAACATAAAAACCTTCAAACTAAATTTCATGGGGGATCACACAAAACATCACAAACAAAACAAACAAGACAAACCACACATTTTGTACCATACAAAAACTCACAAAGCACAACAAGAAAATAAACTATGAAATGTGACAATATACATGAGGGAATGATGACTTTGGGCAAGAACAGACACTATTAATATGACCACGAGGACAAGTTAATGTAGATGACACAGGGTCATTATACCTCGAGTTGCAGAGAATTCCTGAATTACTCTTTGTTCTTCAGCTGTCCAGCTTTCAAACTCTAACACAAAGTAACAATTCAAGATAATACATTCAAATTAAAAAAAACTCAAAGCCAAAAGAAATTCAGTTGAGGAAAAAGAGCTTAAATAAATTAGCTGACACGTTGATGTCCTTGCAAAAACATTATTCAAAAATTATTAAAAAAATTTAATTATTAGGTTGACCACCGCAAGCATTTTAGTAGAAGTAGTTTTAAAATCCTGAGAAGATTTTTAAATGAACAAAAAATTAAGACTGTACAAAGGCATGCTGACACTTCATAATTGCTCATAGTGTATGATTGTGTTTATTAGTGCATGAATGGGCCCTGTGATGGACTGACATCTTGTTCAGGGTGTACCTATGCCTATGCACTCCAAGCCCCCCCCTCCCGCCCCCAGGCAATTATGATCAGAATAAGTGGTTAGAAGACAGATTGATGAATAAATGGATAGCTACACACATGGGTAGATGATTATTGTTATGGATCGTTACCATTGATAATTAATGTTATTTATAGGGTGTTTTTCAGTCATTTTACCTCTGATTTCTGTCTTCTCTTCATAATAATCAAAAGAAGCCTCAACTTTGAAGAAAAGACATCCCCATGAGTTTTTCCCCACATATTTACTATAAAACTATTATAAGGAAGTAAGTCTAAGCTTAGAGATTAGGTCTCTAATTTGCTTTCATTTATTGCCAATTCATTAACTATATTTCCTATTCTTACCTTTAGAGGTGACTGTAGATGACACCTCAGGAACTTGTATAGTCGATTCATGGATATCTGAGACAAGTTGAATTTATATTAATTTCTAAACCAGTAAACCCAATGTCTACATGTAATATGAGAGCAGTTATTCAAACACTAGGTATTCTTACTTTTAGAGGTTTCCCATTTGAAGTAAAAAATACTCACCATAGGAAACCCTTTCTATCTCAATGTCTGTGAAAGAAGGAGGTAATATATTATGTCACAGAATCTGAACCATTAACAGTATAGAACGACACAGAACACTGCCCTGCTCACATCGGTACAGACCTTTGCTGGACAGGTAAAGTTCAGCAGTGCTTTTAGCTTCACCTTTTGGCTCCAACCTCACAATCACAGAATACACGCCTAAAAGATTACCAATGAAGAAGTCTGAGTTTATCGGAAAGCTGTTTATTGAGAATATTTATTGGAATTCCCAATATCTATCTGACTTGACAAAACACACCTTCATCTTCTGAAGTAACGCTGCGGATGGTCATAAAATGACGACGACCTTCACTTCGAAAGCTGTACTTTGGACCCTCTTTGAGTTCCCATGTGCCTTTGTACCACGTTACAATAGCATTGTCAAAGGAGACTTCACATTCAAAGGTGGCGGATTGATGCTCGTTCACCAGAATGTTCTGGATACGCTTGGTGAAATGGATTTTGGTAGCTAAAACAGATGATCAGGGTTTTATTAGGATGATTTCTTGTTGACTCTACAAAAATCTTCATTTCATTTGATATAAAAAAGAATAAAAAATGTATGGAATGAAATTGAAAAAAGAAACCAAACAGCCATTTTGACCAATATGAAATCCGAGCATCAGCAAGAACATCATCAGAAGAGAGATCAGTAGTGCCACCAAAAAAAAAAAGATCCATAGACATTTCAAGTATTTAAAAAAGAAAAATGACAAAATACAAGAACTAAAAAAAGAAACAATTACATATAAAAGAGGTTAATGTACTCCTTAAAACACAGTATTAGTACGCATACCGTTCTCTATGTGACATACAAAATCTGTGGAATACATACCTTTTACCTAAACATCTGCATCAATGGCCATGTTATGAGGCAAATATTCGTAAATATTTTTTGGCTGATGGACAGCCTCTGGATCTTGTCAGCTTTAGAATTTTTTCATCTGTTCTGAATCAATGCAAGCATTTCTAATCCTCTAATTTTTATTATTTGAAATATAAAACATATTTGCTTACCAGTTACAGGTTTCAGGTGCTCCTCATCTTCACGTGCTTGGGGGAAAAAAGAGTAGAGAAATGTAACCATTTCCTTTGTACCATTTAGATCTTGTTAAACTCTATGAAGTAATGAAATACGTAAATTAATGGATTCTACAAAAAGAAGTGATAGTGGAAACTTACCCACAACTGTTAATTTGGCACTGGAGATGTGTGGGCCACACACAATGCGGTAATTTCCCTCATCATTAGACTGACAATTCTTGATTTTCAATAAGTGACGGTCACCTACAACGTTGATTTCATATTTTTGATCGGTGTCAAGCTTCTGAGTTCCTTTATACCAAGACAGACGGATCTCAGGGAAGTTGATCTTGATCTCACACTCAAACACTGCCACCTTGTTTATGACTGTGGTTTGGTCTGTGATGTCCTTCAACACTGTGATAGGCTGCAAAAAACCATAACCTTATATAAGCTATCAGAAACCATCTACACTGCACATCATCACAGTTTTAATTAATTTTAATAAATTAATTGGATTCTTTATGCCCAACATCATTAGCTTTTATTTATATTTAAAGTAGGGCTGTCAAAATTGACGCGTTAACGCGGATTAATCCAGCGTTGTGATTAATCTGATTAAATATATTAACG
>JAODKM010000034.1:8452091-8467064 GCA_026780845.1 Petrocephalus sullivani
GTTTGTCTCTGATTTATTAATTTCCTGAGATACTTCTCCAATTATTACTTGCTTCTCTGTCATCACTACAGATTTTCGAACTGACTGCCCCTCCTGAATTTTGACAGCAAAATCTTCTTCGGTCGCTTCCAAAGCAACACTGCGTTCAGTTGAGATTTCTTTTTCCTCTATGTTAACTGGTTCGTAAGGAATGCAAGGCTCAACCTTTGCTTCACAGCTAAATTTCTCTACTACATTCAAAGTATTTGTGTGTCCCTCCTCTAAAGTTTGCTTGTCTTCCATGGTCATTAGGTGCATTAAAGCCCTCTGATCTTCTTTCTGAACTAATGCGCGCTGCTGTTTCACAACTGCGGTGAATGGGGTCTCCTTAGGCAGTACTACTGGCTCTGAAATCACCTGGAGAACATTTTGAGGCTTTGGCTCTGTTTTAAGTACAGAGCAAACCCCAGTTACTGACCCATCTATGTTTGCAGAATAGTCTGCCATTAGTGTCCTTTTCTCTTCAGCGCTTACTGCTTGTCTACGGACTCTCTCCTGTTTCCGTAACGCAATTTGTTCCTCACTCTTTTCAACTGTAAGTATTTCCTCCTTAGCTAAAACACATTCTGGCTGTACAGAATGAAGATGAAAATGAATATGCGATTCTTTTATAGGTTGAATGGAATATTGAATTTCCTTTGAAGAAAACTGTGATGACTGATCACAAGTAACTGACTTCTGCTCATTAGTAGTAACTGTATGCAATAGGGTAGGCTGTTTTATAATATCTGTTTGTTCAGCTACTGGTTTCTCACAAATAATCCTGCCATCAGAGGGTAATGTACCCTGGTCCCTTATAACCTGTAAATGCACGATTTCTCTTTTTTCCTTTTGAGACTGCACAGAAAGTGCATTTTCTAAATCTGGGATTTGCTTAATTTGTTCATCTTGGAGAATCTGTTTTTCTTCAGATATCAAACTTGACTTAAGAATTGCATCTTTACTATGCACTGCCTTTACTTCTTCTGGTCTACGTATGTCAAATTCTTCTTCTTTTGATAAAAAACTCTTTGTTTCAGTCACAGATGCTAGAACTGGCTTGAACATTTCCTTCACAACTGAAGACTGAGTAGAAGTTTCAAAAGTGAGCCACTCTGTAGAATGTGCTTCAGACAGTTTCTGTTTCTCTGTGGCCAAAGCAGAATATAATATTTTCACACCTTCTTTGACTCTGTAGCTTTGTTCACACTCTGGCTTCGAAATAATTTCAGATTTTTCATCCACGATCGGTAACCTGGTTTCTACTTGATGACTGCTGACAACTTGTTTTGGCTCAGGAGTTGACTGTATCTGTTCACCTCCTCTATCACCTAACAGCTCTGCCCTTACACTAGTTAAGGTGGTAATTTCATCAGTAACCGCTGACATTACTTTTGCATGTTGTTCTTGAGCCATTTTTAGTTCTATGACTTCAGGACTTTGAATGCGATCTGACTGCTGTTCTGTGAAACCTCGATTCTCCTGAACTCCAGAGGTGATAGAGCCCATATGAAGCTGTCTCACAGGAGCAACTATAGATGAAGTAGATTTGGGAGCCATAAATAATCTCTCTTCTACTTTGTGAGACTGTAGCACTTCAACTTCAGTGGTGACCTTCTCCCTCTTCTGAAAAATCATGAGTTCCTCATCATGGGTTATAATCTTGTGACTAACAACTAGTTCTGCACTGCAAGAGGTATACCCGGAGGCATTAGATGCCCGGCATGTATACAAACCACTATCTTCCACCTGTAGGTTCCTTAAGTTTAAGAAGCCAGAACCATCTGGGTTGTTCATCATTATGCAATGGTCACTGGGCAGAATTTGTGAACTATCCTTAAACCATGTCACGTCTGGACATGGGTTGCCAGTTACTTTATAAGAAAAATATGTTTGGCCTCCTTCAGTGCTTTTTACATCCTCTATTGGTATGATAAATGAAGGGGGATGTCCCATTGCTTTAAAAAATTCCTCGACATGTTGTTCAATTTCAGTCTTTTCTTTCATTTTCACATACAAAAATGTTGTACACGTCGATCGACCAAATTTGTTGGTGGCAGTACAAGAGTATTGGCCTGCATATTCTGCCTTTACTTCTGTGATTATTAAAGTATACTCATCTTTCTCTTCAAGAAATTTGTAAACCGATGAAGATGTGATCATTTGTCCATTGTGAAACCATTCAACTTTTGGTTTTGGAATGCCTGAAATTTGTACTGTGAACCTGACCATCTCACCAACATTGACATTTGAAGGTGACATCTGGGTCACAAAAAACGGCCTCATGTTTTTCTTTTCTAACATGTGAGAATATCGTTTGGACTCTGGCTTGAGTTCAAGTGTTTTTGTTTTGTCTAACTGATGGAAAGTGCTGTAGGTTTCTTGCTCATCTTCTTCAGTAGTCACAGTCAAGCTAGAAAATTCTGTGTAAAAATAATAAAGATACAATTTTACTCAAAATACTCATACATTAAAAAAGATAGTACTGGATGGATGACTTTATGATGAATATTCTCCATAACATTTTAAGATGATGACAAGATGTTTATGTACAGCTGAAACATTCTGAATTCCCTTGCTCTGGATCATGTCATTATTGCAAGTCTTCACTATTCCATGTCACCATTCAATGGCAAGCAGATTGGTTGCCCCATTCTGTAACTGGTATAGTTATCCATGTTTATCTGACATATATCAAATATAAAAGAGACAGGAGCATTTTTCCATTACTTTATTAACTTAGGGATCCATATTAACATAACAGACACAAAAATGTCTTATGTACAAACAACACATTTCTCTAGGTTTCATTAAAATATTCTACGTTTCAAAATACATGTGCTACTTAACCTCTATTGCTCAGAAAGCCAAAATACTCATTAAAAAATCTCAAATTCCAAGCACATCTTTCCATGAATGTTCTGAAGCGAAGATATTTTAATTATTATCCAATAATTAAATGGCACTTTTAATTCACAATCAGAAATATTTACATTATTATTATTTTCAATTAGAGTATTTTTGAAGTTTATTTAGAAAATTCTACAACTATATAGCACATTTTAAAGTTATATTAAAGCAGGTAAATGTCAGGTAGTTCCCAATAAACAGAATTGGTAATAATTTAAGTAAAATTTAAGTAGATTTTCAGTCAAATGTCCCTCCACAATACCCATTACAAGCTGATCTGCAGAATACAATGAATATTTCACTCTTCAGTGGGAGTTGAAATTATTTTTAGTCATATCAAATACTAAAATAAATTTTCATCAAAGAACAAAGCTTAAATAATAGATGCTCATATTAGACAACCAACCATATTTAATACCTTCGGAAATTAAAACTTAAAAAATCACATGGCTTCAAATAATTAACTAAATCATGTTGCTAAATCCAATGTAAAATATCCAGTGTACTGATATATTTATCATGCAAATACAAATAACTGTGTACAGTCCAGCTAGACGACCCATGTCTATGAAAATTTTTAAAAATTTCCAGTTCTTTGATTTCACACCATTATCTACAACAGTCTATTCTTCTGTCACTGTAGTGTCTATCAGCCAGTAAGGAATCCCTAGTATATGTAATGTATGCCAAATACACTCAGTTCCCAAAAAAATGTTAAATGAAATTATAGTTTAACTTTTTTTTCTATTATCTTGAGAATGGGGATCACTGCTACTGCGATTTCTTCTTGTGCTGTTGATTCACCAAATTGTGCACAATCTCTCAACCAGAATCTTAGTTCTCCATCCAACGAATTTACATTCCATAAAGATCAAAATACTTTCAAAACAGAAGTTGTTTCAGTAAATCCTGCTTTATTACTAATAACGCATTTAAATTCACCAGCATCACCTTTGTTAACGTTTGTTATAATCAAATTAAAGTGCCCTGGTGCTTTTTCTTGTATTATGTACCTGCTTGTTTTAACTGGTGTACCGTCTTTATACCACTCTGCTGTGGGTTGTGGTTTTCCATTGACTAAACATTGAAGCACCACTGGAGTTCCCAAAGCTGCAGTCACATTTTCCAGTGGAATTACACACTTTGGGGGATTTTCAGTAATTTGAAACTGAAAACTGCAAGAGTCTGATGATTTAGCTTTGAATTCTACCTGATCATCTTTGGCTGGCTCTGCAAAAACATCTAAGTTAACGCTGACATATTTCTCTCCTTGCTCGCTTATCCCATTGTTGGCCATTGCAATAAGTCTGACGGCTTTCTGTGACTCATCAGGATCTTGATCAAACTCAAATTCAAGTTCTATTTCTGAGGCTTGCTCACCTTCCACTAATGTATTTCCAACAACTAAATCAAATTTTTGTGGCTGTAATTTAGCACTTCCAAGGGACACTGCAGTCAACTCTCTTCCTCTCGCCTTTCCTGAAAACACTTGTGGGCTTAACACAAGCAGTGTGGCCCTACATATTGTCTCACCAACAACATTTATAGCTCTGCAGGTATATATCCCGCTATCACGACTGTTTACTTTTTGAATCTTGAGAAAATGGTTGTCTCCTTCAGAAAAATAGACATATTTCTTGCTATCAAGAGGGATTTTCCTGTCTCCTTTAAACCAAGACACTGTTGGTGAAGGAATTCCCATCAAAGAACACTCAAACATTATATTGCAATTTTCAGGGGTCTCCACATCACAAATTGGATTTATAAAGCGGGGAGGCATTTCCGTAACCTCAAAAGCTATTTTTAAATCATCGTTTTCCCGTGAAATAAAATCTACAGTGTTCTCCTCATACATACTTGGTAGTACATCTAAGGAGATAATCATACCTTTATTATCAGCTGTGTATTCAGGGATAGTTACAATTTTGACCTGTTTTTCAAATTCCTTTACTTCATTCTCATCCAGCTCAACCTCTAGTAAGATCTCCTGGGGAGAAGGGGATCTTGATGAGTCGTTATCCTCAACATCAAATTGTATAACATGTTGATGAGTAACAGCAGGAGGAGCGGGCAGGAACTTGGCTTCCTGAGATACAACCATTACAAGAGCAACACTTTTTGCTTCACCTACATAATTAATAGCCTCACAGATGTACTCCCCCTGGTCAGCTTTAGTCACGTTTTTAATTTCTAAAGTTATATTGTCCCCATCTCTTTTTATTTTAATCCTTTCATCTGCAACTAGTTGGGTTTTATTTCGAAACCATTTCACGTTTGGAGAAGGCAACCCAAAAACCTCAGCAAAAAAAACTAGCACCTCACCTTCAAAAACTCTTTTTTTATTAAGTGGTTTCAGGAATGCAGGAGGAATTCCCTGGACTTTTTCCTGAACAGTTCCAAGACCAAGTGAACTGTGCCCCTCAGGAAAGATGCTACTTTCATCCACACTAAATGTGAGAGGAGTTGTTTCAATGCCTTCATCCTCGGGGGATCTTAGAAATTTTGCTGGTGAAAGGAATCTTTCACCAGAGCCAGTACTTTTAAGGTCAACTGGAGAAACTGGATATTCCTGAGGAGTAATAAAGCCCCATGATGTCTCAGATGGAGTGTGGAAAGACTCAGGCGATTTTGGAAATTGGGCATTCTCTGCTGAAGACACAGGAGTATAGTATCGTTCAATATCTGCCATTTCATCACTTAACGTACTGCCTATTTCAAAAGACATTTCAGATTCAGGAGACAATGCTCTCCCGCTTTCAGATGGTGGATTATAATAGTCATATACAGCACTGAAGGTAACCTCTTCTACTTCAAGCGAGCGAACACTAGCACCAGAAGGATCTAACCTCTTTCTTGCCCCTGCTACTGCCTTAGAAACAGGTTTCTGTTGCAGACCTTCTGATACAAGATAATCAGTTAAGGACAATGTTTTATTTCCATCAGCTATTTCAGAAGCTGGACTTGATACCCCTGATATCATAATTTTACTCTTTATCTCAAAGTCTGCACATTTCTGTCCTTCCTGCCCTTCAATATCTAGTTCATATCTGTCTGTCTGCCCAGATTTTATATCTTTTAGTTTATCAGAGCCAATAAAAGAAACAGGGTAGTCATCTATATGATCAGATTCCAGTTCATGTCCTTGTGCCATTGGGGTTGCAAATGGTAAGTTTTGCTTTGGCTTTACTACAACTTCAGGTGATGCTGACTTGACGATCATTTCTGAAGACTGCTTAGAGATCTCATCCTGGGCTGTCTCAGTATGACTAAAATTACTGGTAAATTTTACAAATGCTCCCTCCATACCTTTCCCAATTTCCTCCTCTGCTGCACACTTCATAATTACATTATCCTGCCTTTCTTGTGTATTTTTAAACGAAACTGGTACTAGTGCCTCAGGTCTAACAAGCTTAGGTGAGTGCTGAACCTCTTTCACACACGATAGTGAGACAAAACGACAGCCATCAGCAGGTGTCTCCAGAACATCACTCGTGTCCTTTTCTTGTTGCGTGATGTTTTCTTGAGTTGTTTTCACATTTTGTGACAATCCTAAATCAGCCTGTTCAGGATTAATTACGACTTTTGGAATATTCTCCTCGGGGAAATATGAATCAAACAATTCACTTGGAGATGAAACGCCTAATCCTGGCAGAGCAGACGACTCAAATGCCTGCTTTATTTCTGAGACTCTAACAACTGCACCTGAAGACTGCAATCCACAGCCAGTTATGGCAGGAATAGTTCTAGAAAGAACTTTTGTTGCTTGTGCTTGAATTGTTGCCTCTTCCTCAGCATAAACCTTATGTGTTCTTTGTTGTAATGGTGTCATATCTTTAGCCGAGATAAAATCACTGTCAGGTGATTCAGGGGCCCAATCCCTCAATTGTTTATCTTCAGTTAGTTTTGTGGTTTCTTTTGTTGTTTCGTGTACTTCTGGAGAGAAATCATAAATATTACACTGAGAACTCAGTTCTGGTGAGTTGATCGGTGAAATAGTACTTTCTGCAGAACTGTCAAATGACACATCAGATATGCTTTCAATCAGTCCCAACTTATTCTTGGCAACTAATTTATATGTCCCTACATCTAAGTATGAGAAGTCATTGATGTATAGTCTGTATAATTTGTCTTGGGATTCTAATCTATATTTTGTGAGGGCAGTGTTTAAACATACATCATCATGAAACCATGTTATAGTAGGGCATGGGTCTCCTGTTACAGTGCACTCTAAAATGGCGGTCTGACCCTCTGAGCAGCTGATATTCTCTAGTTCTCTAATTACCTGAGGGGCTTCAGCAGAAACATCAAAGGAAAATGTAAATTTGTGCTTTGTGCTTTGTGAAACTCTATCACTGGTTGAGGTACCTGGGCATTTCCCAGAGGGTAAAAATGACTCTCTGACATCCTCATTAAATTCTGGGAGTGGCGTTGGTGCAGTGATCCTAATCTCCACAGGGGAAGAATGAAGAGACGATTCTAAGGTGCCTGATCTATGAAATACAGTTTGCGGTACCTGTAACAACTTTGATTCTGTGTATGTTTCAAGTTCCTCTTCAATCATTCTTTCGAGACTATCTTTATCCATCTCACGTGTTACTTTAATTTCCTTTGAGTATCTTGGATCTTTCTTAGACTGCTCACTGTCAATTATTACGAGCGCGGCTGAGCTTATTGCTTTTCCGTACGTATTAGATATAACACATGAAAAAATGCCCTGATGGTAAATAGTAGGGTAGTAAATTGTTAGCTTTGACTCAGTTGCTTTGCTGCGTATATCATAATCTGAATCTTGTAGAAGAAGACAATTATCTTTGTACCAAGTAACATTAGGCTGTGGGTCACCCTTGAAGTGACATACAAATTCACTCATCTCACCTTTCTTCACTTTCAAAGAAATAAGTTGCTTTACAAAAAACGGGGTATTCTTTTTAGATGGTAAATTAACTTGTTCATGAGATTTTTCAGCAACTCCATACTTTAAACTTGTAGTGCTCTTATCAGCAGTCAAATCACACTCCAATGGAGAAGCACTCTTATAAGTCAATTTACTATGACTCCCGTCTCCAGGATGGTCTGTCACAGTTTGCTCTTCTCGCAATAAACATTCATTCTTACTTTTATTAATGCTTTCTTGAGATACTGATATTGCAAATTGGTCGTCTCTAGGCAGGATGCTTTCTTTTACTTCTGAGCAAACATAAGGTGATTTTTGCCATTTGTCCTCATCAGAAAAATCCTCTGTCTTCTTAGTTTTACATTGGAACTGTTCTGTTACAATCCAATCAGATTCAAGTTCAGCAGCTTCCTCCTGTTCTGCCAGAAAGTCTTGCTGCCACTTCATCATTCGCTGAGATTGAGCCTCTTCTTCACTCATGAAAAACACATTTTCTGTTTTTGTATTTTCACACATGATGGTTTCACTACCAATTATCGCTTGAGAATATTCTGTTTCATGGTCCTCAGGAAACTGACCCGAATCTGCCTTCGCTTTGACTTTTTCAGCAGGTTCAAACAGTTCTTGATGTGGTTCTATAGCTTTCATGCTGCTTTTGGACTCTTTTTTATTTTCAGTCATCATGGGTGTATATTCTGCACCAACCCAATCAGAGTCAAGTTCAACAGCTTCTTCCTGTTCAATCATAACATCTTGTTGCCATTTCATAATTCGTTGAGCAAGAGCTTCTTCTTCACTTACAAAGTGTGTGCTTTCAATCTCCCTTTCACAAAGGTTCTCCCGGGACAAATGATGCTCATAAACACCCTGTCTTGATGGCATCTCTTTTGCAACTTTTGTTGTCTTGGACCTTGAGGATTTTCTACTTGAGGGCTCATAGATTTCTGCACCTGATTCTTTATCTGATGTCTTCTTTGAGATGTGTCCCTCCGACTTCATATATACTGGGTCTGTCTCTTCTGTCCATTCAGGCTGCAAGCCTACAGCTTCTTGTCCAAATTGCATACCCTGCTGCCATTTCCGTTTGTGTAAAGTTAAATATTTATCTCCTCTTTCTGATATTTCACTTTTAAAGTTTTTCTCATTAATGTTTTCCCCTGAAATTATTTTATATTCAGACTTTCCCCTACGTTTGATATTCTCTTCTTCATCCATAAAGCTTTCTTTAAATGACTTAGATCGTTGTACTTCCTTATCTACAATTTCATCATCCTGGCTTTCTAATTCTCTAGCATTACCCATTACATTTGTAATAAGCAGCTGGGTTTTCTTAAATTCAGACAAAGCCAATTCCTTATCACACTCTGGATGAAAATGTTCGTCTGTCTCGATATCTAAATTCTCATGAGAAACCAACTGGTCATTATCTGCTAGGAATTCATGTTCTGTCTTCATTTCTCGTTCATTCCTTTTGACAGCTCCTTGGTGTACTTCCTGCAGGTCAGAAGTTTGACCATCATCCTTCACTTTGATATCCTCAGTTAAAAGCTCTCCTTTCATCATTTGGATGACTCGAGATCTGGACTGTGGTTCAAATGTATGTCTCACCCGTGGTGTTTCTAGCTCCCCACTCTGTTTGATTTGAGCTGAAGTCCTTGTTAGGCTATGTTCCCCATAATCACTCGCTCTGATCATTTGTTGAGTTTCAGAGCCTCCCTTAACTCTTAAGCGTTCAACATACTCTGCATAGCTGGACTCACTTGCAACTGATTCTACATCAAATTCTGATGATGACATTGTGGAGATGGAGAGACGCTTTTTTCTCTTCACAGCTTTCTGCAGTATATTAAGTTTGGCTTTTACCTCTCCATGGAGACTTTCTGTGTCACTAAACCGATCACTGAATCTGTCACTAAACCTATCACTAAATCTATCGCTGTACCTATCACGGCCAGTAAATCTGTCACAATATATGTCACTGAAACGGTCATTAAATCTGTCATATTTTTCAAACATTGGAGGGGGAGAACGTGCTCGCTCAGATGCAGTTTCAAGTGTTGCTTTGTCTAAAGCTTTAGAGGAAGATGATGTTCTGAAATACACAGTACGCATTAATGTATCCCTAGATTGAGATCGTCCCCTGAAAGCCTTAGACTTTTTATCAAAAGGAGAGCCAACACACCTTAGGTCAACCCTGAACTTCATCTCTTTCCTTTGCTCAACCAAAGATTCAGTGCTTTCATGGGTACTTGCTGACCGTCTCAAGAAACTTAAAAAATTAGCATCTTGCTCTTCCCGTAATGATACAAGAAGTGAGGCTGTTGACTCAACAGATCCCTCTGTATTGATCGCCATTACTCTGTAGCTGCCCGAATCTTTTTCCTTAATGCTGTCAATAACCAAACTGGAAGTATGCACATGCATATTGCTTTCATTATGGACCTTACGGCGAAACTCTTTCTGAATTGGTCTATTATTGTGAAACCACAGAAATGTTGGGCAAGGCCAAGCTACTAATTCACAGCAAAATATAGCAGGATCCCCTTCTAAGACAGACTGGAATTTAATCTTTTTAGTGAAAGATGGCTTAATTTTTTCAGTGGATTCATTTACAGATGATGTTTGACCCAAGGAATGATTAGCAGAATTAACATTGTGGTATAAGGAGTCGTCTGTGCCTGATACGGAGCCTTGTGGTTGTCTTCTCTTATTCATGTTTTCAACCACCCCTTCATTTAAAAACAATTCTGTAAAATAAAAAGAAAATTGACTCAATAAATTGTTCATTCAGGAAAAAAGAAAATGAAAAAATTTATTTAAAATGGAAAATTAATAAAAATATTAAACACATGCTAGTTTCAAAGCCATGAAAAAACAGTTTCACTCACCATATTTGTTCGAATAAACGCAAGACTTGGTTCTTTTATAAAGATTCTGACACGAAAATTGCTTGATGTTTTTGTTCCTTCTTCAAACCGTGGACATTTCTTCCAAGAGTAAGTTTCTTAGAGAGCATTAATATTCCCAAAATAAACTGATCCGTTTAGAACACAAAATCTTCCTCTATGATTCAGAGTATGCTAAAATATTCCTTACCTGACTTGCAGAAAGATGAATAAACGCCCTTTCTAATCCTTTGAATGGGAGTAAGCTGATCATACATTTGAAAGACATTTCTTGCCAATGAAGAATAAAATGTACATAAATGAATAAACTGTAGAAATGTATGAGAAGGCGTTTATTCGAACTAATATAGTTTATCATGTTATTAAAAAAAGCAAACAACATTAATCACATACCACTATCTGCAAGCCAGTCTAAGAAATATTTGCAGGGAAAAGAAATTTAAAATGCAAAAAAAGAAAATAAAAGATGCGGCTGTTTGTATATCTTTTAAAGAGAATTTCCTGTAGTCTGGAAACTTTAAAAGATACAGCAAAATTTTTCTTCAAAGTAATAACCTCCACACTTTAAGATAAGAGTAGACAGATGCAAAACAACAGATTGCACTTTTCAAAAAAAAACTCAAATGCAATTCTTATTAGTGTTCTGTACATAGATATCGAACAAGGCCAAAGATTTTTTTTAAAGATAGGTACACTCAACACCTTACAACTGCCTGCATGCTGTGTGCTAATAATAAAGTCAAGATGAGTTGTAAATGATCACACATATAAATACTATGTGAAAAGCTCTGGCCATTTAATCAATTAAAAATAGTGAAGATTAATCCTACCTTTGATTTCCGCTTCAATTTTGGCTTCAATCTCTTCTTTCACTTTTGTCACTGCAAAAATGAGGCAAACTCTATCTTAAAATACACTTTCAGATGCCATGATTTGTTTACAACATGAAAAAATAATCTGCTGCTTGTTTTTCCATTTGAGAATACTTCTTTGCAGCAGAAATACAATGCACCTAACAGGGTTTCTAAAATCCTCTTTTAAATAATATTCAACACATGAGTAATATAAAATGAGTTTTTATAAAAAAGTAGCATTAAATGCATCAGGGGTTTCACAAACATAGAAGGTAAATCCTATTTAAATAATGGCATCACACTCTTCTGATTTTTCAGAAAGCCTCAGTATAATAATTACAAAGGACCTGGTCTGGCTTCTTTCCCAAATAGGAAAAGAGTTTCAAAAGTGTAGAAACAGTGAAACACAAACAGCAAAATAGAATATTTAATCAGAAAATTGGTACACTGTCAACTTTAGATACTGAGGATTAGTAGGGTGACAAGTTCTTTAATTTTCTGGAGCAACGAATGGTTCATGGGAACATTCTTCTTTAATAGTCAGCTAGTCTCTGCCATCAATAAATGGTGTGAACCTCTCCAAGTAGTCATGAGATGTGGGACACTGTGCGGGCTTTCTGAAGGGATTCCCTGACTGGAATTATTTTCAACATGTTTGCGCTTTCAGTGTCAGTGTCTACAATCAACACAAGCCCGTATTATAACATCTGAAACGTTAAGAAGTATGAGTAAAACACTGCAATGTCACATGGTTTAATGAAAGGGAATGATCTACAAACTCAACAAAATCAACAAAAAAGGAAGGAATTTAAAAATGTAAAAAAAAAAATACCAGGCAGCAAAATAAGTTGTACTAAAGAGAAAAGACGAAATTAAGAGGAGAAGATGAATATACCACATGCAAATTATTTTAGAAAAAAACTCAGACTTTACCTTCACTGGTTATATAAAGGGTCGCACTGCAAACAGTCTCTCCAGCATGATTGGTTGCTTTGCATGTGTACTGCCCAGCATGCTCAAGAAAGGCGTCAACTATAATTAGTGTGGCAATGTTTGTCATTTCATCAAAATGAAAGACAACATTCTTTGTTGGTTTTATTAGCTGCTGATTGTGGAACCAGCTGATATCTGGTGCTGGTATTCCACATACACAAGCATGGAATCTGGCAACTTCCCCATGACACACTATGCAGTTTACTACAGGCTGAATGAATGTGGGTTTTTGAACAAAAGGCTCCTTTTTTACACAAGTTGATGCATGCCACTCAGACTTGGCTATACTCTTCTCAATTTTGTTTTGCCCTGGAAGGAAGTATATCACTGTTCAAATATGTTTTTGTTTCATTTCAGCATCATAAATATATGTTCATAATTTTTTTCCATGTGTTTCCAGGTATGCTTGTACAAAATTCAGATAAATTAATGAAATCTCAAAAGAATCATACATTACATGCTATTATGCAACATAAGCAAGACAAGTGCATCACAAAACAATATTTTTACCCATCTACTGATCAAAGATGCAACAAGATCAGTACAGAGGTTGTCATGCTTTTAAGCAATTAAAAACTCACCGTCAACAGACAAGACTGCAGCGCAAGATACCATCCCAGCTGGGTTTCTTGCCACACAAGTGTACTCCCCCATATCCTCAGGGAAAACTCGGGAAATCTCCAGCTGACACTTATCATCAAACTGAGACATTCTGAAAACGTCAGATTGTTTGATCTCCTTGTCTTTGCAGTACCAGGTAATCTGTAATTCTGAAGGGAAATCAGAGAGCATTACATATTACATCACACACTGTAGCTATATTAACCAACAATCATAATCCAATACATTGCTGTATTGAACAGCTAGTAAACTGAAACAGGTGAAGTACCTTCTCCAGTGACACAACACTGAAAGTGAGCAGACTCTCCTTCATTGGCAGAGATGTTGTAAATCGGAGAAATAATTACAGGGGGGGACAGTGGAGCTCCGGTATCAGGGGAAATCACTTCAGGGACTGACAGAGGAGATAGATTTTATTACTATCCACAAACACAAATCATATAATTTGGCACAAATATCCAACTTAAAATGACTTTTTTTTTTCATTTTTATTCATCCAAGCAATGTAAACTCCTACCTTCTACATTTAGAGTAGCAGTGCTAGTAGCCTCTCCACACTCATTTTTGGCCTCACAGTTGTAAACAGCTGCATCTTCTGGGAAGGCCTCAATGAGAAGCAGTGTGTACTCATTGCCTTCTTGCAAGAACTTGCACTTGAATCCGGAAGACAGGACCTGGGAGTTCTTGTACCAAATCACCTGTGGCTGAGGGATGCCTATCACCACCACAGAGAAACGGGCAGGCTTTCCAGCTTCAACAGACAGGGGCTCCATATGTTGAATAATCTGTGGAGGCTCAGGAACTGAGTCAACGAGAATACATTCACATATTAGTGGAATATTTGTTTGTGCCCAGAAGGGCTGGAGACATATGGTTAAGGAGTCACTAAAACTGCATTTAGTTATATATATTATATACTTAATTGGATTTGTATGGATCTTTTAAAAATTATAATATTAGCTTTTAAATCCTATACTCAAGAAAAGAAAACTGATAAAGTGCTACTCACTACTGACGTGAAGTGTGACCACACTGCTGTTTCTGCCAGCGATAAACGTGTATTCCCCAGCATCATTGCGATATGTTTCCGTAATGGTCAAACGATGAACTTTCCTAATTGCAACGTAGTGAAACCTGTCCTCCGGTGAAAACTTAATCTCCTCTCCATTTCTGAGCCAGCGTCCGTCAACATCATCCTCATTGACTTCAAACTCTAAGGTTGCCCTATGCTTCTCAACAACCTAAAAATGTAAAACGAAGAGAAATACATTTGCACATATAATTAACACTGTAAAGAACTTTATTATTGACTTAAGGCATAAGATTTATTTACGGCACGATATTTACGGTAATTTCTTTCTCCATGGGTTCAGAGATCCGGACATCACGACCCTCCACAGTAAGATGAGCTTTGGAGGTGCTAGAACCAGCAACTACACAGTATTCTCCAGCATCAGATAAACGGACGGTCTGGATCAGAAGACGATGCAAGTACTTCTCAGTGGAAACCTTAAATCTGGAAAAACAAATTGCAACTATATAAAAGGGTCAAAATTTAGAAGTTACACAACTTCTAGATATATCAAGTTGCACTTAGCCAACTGTACATTACTCCCTTTCACAAATTCTTAGGTCGTCAAATGTACTACTTTAATGCCTTTGTAAAAGGAAAATGCAAGTAGATTTTTAGACGTGTATTGCAGGGGCATAGATTTAGGGTGGACGGAGGGGATGTGTCCCCACCAATATCCTCCGACCATTGAAATGTCCCCACCAA
>JAODKM010000034.1:8484363-8498906 GCA_026780845.1 Petrocephalus sullivani
CACCACAGGTGTAGGGATTCCTGTAACGCGTACATCCAATCTTACTCGGCTTCCTTGTCTCACGGTCATACTCTGTAATCTCTGAGTGAAATTTGGAGGCGCAGTTTCCACTGTGAAGAACAGAGCAAAATCAAAACTTTTTCTAAATACCACATTCTTGTATCATACATATCATAAATTGTATATGACATGTTAGCTGATTTGGCTATTCTTACTAGGTGGTTATCTATTACATTTCATTAAACTGAGTATTCTAAGGTCCAGACAATCAAATATTCAGAAGGTCAGTCTTTCTAGTGCAGCACTTTTTCTATCTAGATATGATTCATGTTACAGAATCCAAGAGGAAATGAAGGTTCTCCATGCTGCCCTATTTCATATTACTATACTAATACTAATCTACATCATCTTAATTGTACTCAAGCTATTTAATCACGAAATGAACATTAAGAACTCACTCTTTCTTTTAAAGAGTTTAATGATATTTACTGACAAACCACAGAAGGTTGGTTCAATATATAGAACAGTCCACTCATTGTCACCTGTAACAAGTAGTTCTGCGGTGCTAGTGGCTTGTCCGGCACCATTGGTGGCTCGTACAGAAAACCTTCCACTGTGTGCAGCTGTCACGGCGGGGATCATCAGAACAGCGCGGCCATCGCTGAACGAGATCTGTGCGCCGGGCAGAGTGGCAGCAGAAAGGACCTGGCCATCACGAAACCAGCTCACCTCAGGAACCGGCACGCCTGTTGATATTAAATAACATTTTCGAAATCATACTCATGTTCTTCACACATACTACAATCAAAAAATATTGTTTTATGTACTGTACATATTTAGGTAGATATGGATTCTCCTAGGAATTGTTGCTCTCATAGGAAGAGTCAGAGGTTTGACACTGTGAATGCTGACATACCACTGATTAGAGCCTCAAACGTTGCAGCACTACCCTCAAGTGCCACAACGCTTTGCAAGGGCTGTATAAATGTTGGTGCTTGAGTTGACATGGTGGTTGGCACCCTACAGGGGAAAATGGAAGAAAATACAAAATGTTAGTCATATTCTATGACATTCTATTCAGTTAAAACATTTCAACAAGCCAATCTTTGTTTCTTAACTTGCTAATCACTGGGCAAAATCTACTAGCAGAAAAGCTATTTATAGGTCAAGATAAAATAAAAAAAACACTACTGTTGCACCCCAGCACCTGGCCATCTCTAGCTTAATACTGGCACCAGGGAGTCGCATATCAAGGAAAAACAATCCAACAGTGATTGACAAATGACAGAGACTGTGATAACAACTGATAGCATAAATGTTCCTTATTCAACAAGTATAAACAAAGTATAACATTTTAATTTTAACCAATGACAAAAATCAAAATTGTGAAAAAGTGTGACACCTCATGGTTATTACTAAACCTTTACTAAACACATAGAGACTAACTACAAAAACCAATAAATTCAAGACTAATTACATAAAATTGGTACGTGAGAAAGGTCACCAGAAATCCAGAAAAAAATTCAATAAGGTTCAAATGCACAATAAAAAATAAGTGAAACTAACCAGAGTATGACTCAGCAACTATAATTGTGACTAATTTTCATTCTATACTCAGCCTTAAAAAGTTCTGTAAAAGACAATTCAGCATTACAAAAATTTGCATATTTAAAATTAATGTTACAAAACAAAAAACTTCTATAATTAATTAATTACAATTAATAACATGTATTCTGTGAAAATAGATAAGTACTTCAAATGGATGGAATATGATTTATTGTTATAATTACTGAACTTAAATAATGTATAGATCCACAGTGGAAAACTATTGATACACCAACTAAACCAGTCAAAACTGAATTAAACAGTGAAGATTTAATAGGCCTCCAGGGAACTCATCAAGTCTTTTCAGAAATAAGTACATAACCCTAACAAGTACCCTAACATTCACCATATTCACCAAGACCATAAGATCAAAGTAATATTACTTCATAATATACATTAGAGCATTCATATTGGTACATAAACTTACATTCTATTTCTGAATCATATTGCATACATTCTCGTTTATGGAAAAAATCCACTAGCGGTAGAAAGTAAATCTTTTTAAAAATCAATTAATTCTCTATTGAGCATCATAGTCCAAGAAATCTTTCTCAAATACTGTAACAAATGTTCTGTTTAATATAAACATTGATGTTTAATCTGTAATTACTATTGAAAATAGTGCAAATAACCACAAACTGCAGCTTACATATAAATCAGTAAATCAGTTTCTGGAATTAGCAGAGAACAAAATGGTATTTCACATTTCCCCTCACACTTGTGTGAGAAATGTCGGCACAAACATGACATCCTCTTATGCCACGTATTTCTTATAAAAAAATGAATGGCCATATTTTAAATAAAGAATATTATACCTTGCCTTTTCAACCTAGGCCAAAAATGAGCTCATTTCATTTTCAGCAAGGGGCAAATAAATAAAAAACTTAATACAAGAAAGGCAAACGTTATTCCTATAAATACTCTGCAAACTCATATGAAAATGAAAGAAAAGTTACACATTTCAGTACTTCAACTAAAGTTAATTTCCTCCAGTGTGCTATGTGAGAGGCCCGTATCTGTGTGACAGAAATGGCTAACTCCAAAAATAATCTGCCTGAAGCCTGATTGACAGTCACCATGTGGCACATAGCTGCTGGTGCAACTGATATGACTGCTGCTGATTCCCTTAAAAAGACATCACAGCCCAGCTGGGACACCAACCCAATGCTATCAGGGGCTATTCTTGGCAACTCCCAAATCACTCTATACATTAAATTTAAACTTTAAACAATCAATGTTAATGTTTGTTGTTTGAAAGTACTTAACCAAAAACTTTCTTTCCCAATTTTTCTTAACTCCAGTAGAAAGACTTTTCCCTAAGCTATATGCAAGATTCATTAAAAAAAAGGTTTATTTACACAGTACTTCTCATATTTTACGTTTCAAATTTGTAATTCATAAGATATGCTCGATCATTTCACATTGAAGTAGAATTTCACTGGCTCAATTTTATGGAGCAAAAGTTACTTACCTGTATTCACAAGGGTGCCAAAAAACTATGGGACTGGCCCCAGAAGGTTTTTATCTTCAGACAAAACCTCTATCCAGAAATGGTTTCAGAAAATCCAATGTGAGAAAAGTTGAGCCTCAAAATGACCTAAAAACAAAACTACACAGGATTGTAGCCGTGTAGTTTTGCTTTTGCTCAGCAATCCCTACACCCGAGGCAAGGCTGGGAATGCTCCAACTGCTCAGAAGTGTTAACACTGTTGTTTTACCATATATACCCCTAGACCATGGAGCATCATCACTACATCACCTGTTCCCATTGGTCATTTCCTGAGGTTGAGGTATCATGGGATTGGTCTGCCATTTTATGCAACCTCACACCTGTCACTCATGCCTCTTATATGTACTGAAGCCAGTCTTCAATATGGAGAGCCGTTTCACTTCTGTAAAGGATATAAACACTTCAAAGTATCAAATATACAAATTGTTTGTAACAGTAGTTCCCCCTGGTAATAAAATTTCACCTTACATCTAGGAAGAACTATTTTATTCCACTGACATACCTACAGTGCTATGACGGTTTGTTCAGTTATCAGATGAAAATTCTCTAGCTCCTCAGGTTTGACATTACCAATTTCTGATCTGCTGTTACCTACCTGGATGATTTTTAACTTTGTGAACAAAATGATAATTCACCTCGAAAATGACTGCATGAAAATATGGTTGAAAATAAAAATTTGAATATTATTTTTATAATGGAAACCTTGCTTACATAAAAAAATCTTTCCCCTTCAGAAATCCCTGCTTTTATTAAACAATTTCAAAGCTCTGATTTCAAAGATCTGCCATTAATCTGTACCAATATTAATGTTTTCAAGTAACCAATAGATTTAAGAAATAATAAGTGAGCAAATGCCTTATATTTCAAGATGGTTATGCCTAAGGCCTGTATGCCTGCGCAACCCAACTTTATCTATGGCAATGTTCCAAATGCCAGACATGTCCACTTCATAGGGGCTGCACTTAGTGGTGTCACATTTTAAGTAGTGTCCCAAATGCAAGGAATGAAGATAAAACTCCTGGTAACACAATGCATCGATCCATAAAAATATATATATATTTGTGATAATTATAATCACAATGACCCAAAAGCAGTAGATTTATAAAGGATCTTCTTCCATGAGACAGACATCAACAGTATGATGACAGAGCAGCAGCCCAGCTGAAAGGAGACCCTGCTGGTTTCTGGTATGGACTAGGCCTAAGATCTTCACAAATCATTATGATTTGTTACACTCAAAGTCACACAAAGCAATGTAACAGCCTTTAAATTAAACTTCTCACAAAAGAACAAAAAGCAAATGACATGGGAAATCAATATTAATATCAAAATCTACTTTGATGTATTTCGCTGTACTCTATATAAATCCCAATTAAACTTGCTGCCAACTGATCCATTGTAGTGGTACACATGTTCATTGTGTGCCATTTGGTTAAATAATTTTTGGTTTTGTATGCACAATGAAACTAATACACTGCTTGATACAAGCACAACCTATATTCAGAAGTAGATGTTCAGCATTATGCTAATTGAGGTTGTGAGGTGGTTATGGTTAATGATGGTTACAGTCAGGCATAATCAACAGTTATTTTGGTTTCCTAAACTAGTTTGTTTGGAAGAAAGTGAGACTGAGACCTTCAAAGAATGGTTCTGCTGACATATTTGTATTGGCGCAGATGGGCTGCGTTACAACCCTGTGGTTATCTTAGTGGGTGTATGTGAGTATAACTAGCAGGGCTATATGTATGTGAGTATAACTAGCAGGGCTATATGTATGTGAGTATAACTAGCAGGGCCAGCTCTAGCTATAGGCAGTCAACTAAGGCCCCTGAATGACCTGCCTAGTGGAGGATGTGAAATAGAGGTGGGGGGGGGGGCTCCGAAAGTAAAGTTTTACTTTTGGGTGCCTTAAAGGGTAGAGTTGGCCCTGGTAATCAGGGAGAATTTTATTAATCAATAAGGTGTTTTTGCTACATAAATGTTCCAAAGAACTGCCTCTTACTGCCACTGTAGACACTGTAGTGTGCGAAATCCCAGACAGTAGCTGTTTCTGAAATGCCATACCCACATCTGCCACCAACCCACCACGTTCAAAATCATGCATCATATCCATTCTTAGATGATACAGCACATGCATTCAAAGTAAACAGGAGAGGAGGGCGAGCAACAACTCAGCATTAATTTCAATTACATCACCTAAAAATCAACACTGTATAGACTATAGAAAGAAGGCCATCAATACTATAATATTAAATACACAAAACAAGTAAACCATTACTGCAACTGCAAAAAAGAAAAACAACAACAATAAATACAAAATACAAAAACCAGTGGAGAGGAAGGAACATTTCAAGACATCATTATTTGATTCAGGAGGGAGGGGGGACTTATTACAGACATGAGGCTACAGACTAATGACAGTTCTGTTCTTTTTGTGTCCCTCTGATGTTTTCTTTTGTTGACGTTTTGATTAAACAGTGATAAATATTTTATCAACATGTAATACAGATGTAAGACTAACACCTGTGTGATGTGGCAGAATTACACACAATAAAGCGACAAATTTGATCAAATCAAACCAAAATTTAGATCAGGAAAGAGATCAAGTAGCACTGACAGAAACAATAACCCTTACTGATAGTGATATTCCACTGATAAAACTGATACGTATATAGACTTTCACACGAGCACTAGGAATTTAAAAGTTTTGTATAATATGGCATGGATGCAGTTTTTACCTTCAGGTCATTATACCACAGTTAATAACAAAGAGGGCTAAAGAATATAAAGGAGGAAGAGCACTCATTCAAGCTGTGGTTTTGGTGGCTGGGGCATGATAGGGTTATACTGATTTACACAGCTGAGCCATTTCTGGTTAGTCGGTTTTGCAATGCCTACTGTAGAGCCTTTGAGCAGGTGGCTCATGTGTCACCAATTCCCATTTTGGAACAGCTGATAGCCAGCTTTCAGTCTCTTCCACGGGAAGGGAACTCGGGCAGTTTCTGGTTGCTGGAGAGAGGAAGCCCAGCCTACATGGGGATTCAGAGTCACTATGAGTTTCACGCAGCAAATATGAAGGCTGACCTCCCATGGCTTCATCCTGGGGCTTTTGTATCATGCCAATGCCTCATGTAGTGCTTGCAGGGCAAATACAGAGGCAGCTGCTGCCTATGCCCTCTGACCTGTCAATAACACACATGGGCAAAGGGAGGGAGGGGGAGGGGTGTTTTGCCACCTATGTCGTGACAGGAAACTAGGAAATTGCACGGCTCGCTCCCAGCAACAAATTTACCATGCATGAATCAATGGTTCTTATTTCAAAATGTTAACATCTCTGCATATTACACACACTGTCAAATGGGAACATGTTGAAAATGGGAAACGTCGGGTGACACTAAACATGTTTACGATGCATTAAACAAATATGAGCAAAACAGGTGACATGTAGATTAAAGCATAAAACACATTTTCTGGGAATTTCGCCACACCGGACCAGAGAGAGAAAATGAGGGAGCCGTCTCATTCTACGGCATTAACTGGACCTGACAAGCAGCACCAACTGCTCCTTATTAAATATCAGTATGTTTACTTGTGCATGTTCATCAGAGGTTGTTTGAATATTACCATGTCAGCAGGGAGTGATGTACAGTCACTACAGATATCAGGATACATCAGGACAAAAACACATTGTGCCATTCGAGAAGTAACATTTTATTGAAGATATGTACAAACAATTGAAAATACACAATTACTGAAGCATTATTAAAGTACACTAGTTAAAATTCAGACGGGATAAAATACAAGGTGGCTGTGTACTTTTGAATGTAGTAAATGTTATTTAAATGACAATATTCTTTTATTCATAAACAAATTCAATATTCAAGTTAAAAAGTTAAATCCCTTTCACAGTACTGTACTATACACACATTAGGATGCATTATTGAGAGAATACAAACTGCTTACACAATAGCTTCGTGTAAGATCCTATAAAGCTGCCCCGACTTTCCCGAAAGAGAAACCAAGCTATAGTTTTGATGCCAAATTAACTTAATCCACATATAAATAAATATATAATCCTTTCATTATACATTAATTTCATATTCCATCCATCCGCCTTCCCAGAACCACATACCCCGAGCACAGCTGTAGTCTGCAGTTGTCCCTATAAAACATGGAATACACCTTGGATGGGATGTCAGTTTGCAATAAATAAAGGAAAAATAGCTAGAAAAAAATGGATCTGAACCTCATGGCCAAAAAGAAAAAAACAAATTTTGCAGCAGCCAGTCATCCTTGAAGTAATTACAATTTCCCTTTTTTGGTTTGGGGCTTACAACACAATAAATTGTAGTGACAAGGCTCAATTTAACTAAAATCCAAAGACATTCAGGACATGAACCTATTAAAATGTGAGTATAAATTATACAGTGGTGTGTATTGGTTCCACTGCCATAGAACCACCATGCAGAAGACAGGCTATCTTGGGATCATTACTTACATTGTACTGTTTATTTATTTTTTAATGCATCTTTAAAAAAGGATATAAAGACAGCAGGGCAAAAGTCTGGGAGTGGTTTTTAAGCACACAAATATGACTGCAATTTTAAGTGTCAACCTGAAGATAAGAGTCACTGAAATAATGACTTCCTCTCTCTATCTCTGTCATCTATCTTATACAATCCAGTGTTTTCAACTTTGGTTAGCTGGCTGGCGTGAGATTTTCAGTTCAAGATAAGGCTGCACTATCATTTATATGTATATAACAGTCTTATTACCTTGTAAATAATCCGTAGGGAATGCATAAAGCCCAACTCTTTTACTGCAGCTCATTTGGGATTTATAATGGAATAATTCAGATTTGCTGTAAGGTGTCTTGAATGAGTCTGAGAGTCAGAAAGCGTGACTGTCACGCCAGGTGCGGGAAAGTTCGCAACCCTGGAAATTGATAACAGCTCCCAGGGCAACCAAAGCGGGTCTCAGGCCTGTGGGCCTCACAGCCTTACACACATTGATTAGCTTTTGCTTCTATTTGTTCATTAAAACACATTTGGCCATTTGTCAATCTGTGAAACACAAATATAAATGGTGTGAAAGAAAATGACTTTTCAGGCCCCACTGACATTGACAACTTCCAAGCAGGTGCCGTAATGGCCCACACCAAGTCCTCGCTTCCCCAACCAGTACATAATAATGCAACTTAATGGACAAGCAATGCAATTCACAAGCTGAGATAAGATTAAATCTACAGTTAAAATACCACACATTTGATTATATATGAGAATAACTAGCTGAAAACCTATAATGCAGAGTAATGGTTATTAAACACAAATAAAAAGCAATTTCCCAATCCTTCATAAAATAGTACATTAAGCTGATTATGCTTTTTCTCACAGAGGATGCCAATTCTTGAAATCTGCTACTGGAAACCAGGCACAGACCCTACTTATTTGGCAATATAAAACATTCAAATAAATTCTAAATAAAAAGCAAAAATGTTCTATAATTCTAGGTCAGATATGTACAGTTTTGCTAGAATGCAAGACTCTCTTGTGTTACTAACAATGTAGGAATTGTTCTGTGTTGCTGGAGTGCAAATAATATGGTTGGAATGTCTTCACTGCACTAGACTGACACATGACAGATGGTAGGGGAGCTCTGTAGATAGAGATCGGTTGACAAGATAGCCCATCGCCAGGGAACTAAATTTAACCAGGGACATCCATGCTAAAAATAATTCAAAAGGGAAACAATGCTATAACACGGTCCGGGGGCCACAATTTGGAAAGACCCCTAATGAAACAAACTAAAGCTACATGCAGGAGAGTTGACAACAGCAAGAAGTATTTTAGCTTCCTGACCTCATCCTTCAGGATACAACCATGTGTTTTGCCTGATAGCTTATCTAGTCCAAGGCAGTGATGGGGCTGGAGTTAATCCCAGGACATACAGTGTGAGACATTTTAGATGGGATGCCATTCATTGAGTTTAACTTTAATCATTAATTTAAAAATAAATATATTAATCATGATTCTCTCCCTTATTACTCATCACACTTACAATTATTTTATTACATGCACGCACCTTACCTTTTGATGTATTTGTGCCCATACTTTGTTACAAATTACAAATACTTGCACATCAAATGTAATGAAATACTGATGTGAGAAAACATACTTAATTAAAATACAAGTCATTTGTAATTTTAAAATACAAAAATACAGTTAACTAAGTACTGTATATACTTTAATGAGCACAGTATTGTATTTGGAAAAAAAAACGCGATAGAGTGAAACCGCGAAAGTCGAAGCACGAAGTGGCGAGGGACGACTGTATACTCAAAAAACAAAAAACTAAAGATAACCAACGGCTGTGACACATATTCAAGGTGAAGTTCACCAGTCGGTTCTCCGCTCAGTGGCTATAAAAAACACCTACATTTAGTTGATAGAAATTAATTTTGTTCATAGTAACTTAAGTAGCTAGCCTGATTTCTCTAATGCAGTCAATGAAGCCTTATGATATATTAAAATGCCACTGCCTGAGCATGCCTGTCGAAATTAGCTAGAATGTCACAAGCAAGCTAGCAAGTTAATTCGCAAGTTCTAGAGCACAGCACTGTTGTTTGCTAATTGCTATTTTTCTCGTAATTGTCTCATAGTGACATTTGGTGAACAATATCTGATAGTAGTACATACTTGCAATTTGCACCGAGCACCAAGGTAGCTTCTTTCTTTGGATTACTAATTGTGGGAAAACTAAGTTCACAACAAGCAAACAGGGCCCAACATGATGTGTCACGTGATTTATTTGCATCTAGCCAAAAACAGTGATAGGCTATATTTAAAAGTCTGTAAGCCAGGTGAAGAAGGTTCTCAAAATGACAATAAATAAATAAATTAATAAATAAATAAATATTATAATTATTTTCCATCCAGTAAAATACAAATTACAAGATACTTAAAAGTAATTAAATATATATATTTAAAATACATTAAACTGATTACTGCCCATCTCTGATGATATGTGATTCAAACCATTTCTTTCAATGAATAAGACATGTGACAAGTTAATTTGCTGTTTCATCCATTTAAAAGGCATCTAAACTGAGACTGAAGATCGGGATTGCACACAAAACCGGGAACTACCATGCACAGAATTTAAAGCAGGAAACACACTCAGAAATCTGTAGCGGTAGCATTGTGACTGCTGTATGACACTGACCTTCAGTGAGGCAGGGAGCATGTAGAGATGATAAATGACTCATGTGTCCTTAACACTCCTGATGAAACTGTACTGACAAGCTGCAGACACAAAGATGGTGTCACTGGCTCTGGTAGCACCTGGCTTTCCAGATAGAAAAAGGTAGGGGTGGTGCCTATGTTTCCAGTTTTCAATAAAATACTGGATCATTAAAACATCAAACTGACTAAATACTATACAGGTCATACAATTATTAGCAATGTTGTTTTAAAAAACATGAATGACCTGGCAGTTTAGAATTAACTGCATTTAAGTAGCAAAGAAAGTTATTCCATTTTTGCACAGACCACAAGAGATGATAGATGTGCAGAGAGGAGTACGGGGCTATGGGACTCTCGGAGGAGCAAATTCATATTGTCAGTCATGTTTAGATAGGAACTTTTCTACGTCACTGAAGAAAAAATATGAAAATGGACTACAAGAAATTCCACGAAACAGAATGGGAGGCAAAAACGAAGGTGATTCTGGTAGTTATAAGAGAAGTAAGCAAAAAAGGATAATATATCTTTTTCTCATAAGTATTCAAGAGAGAAGTCCTCACTATCAACTCCCAAAGGCCAGGCCATACTATAAGTTGTCCACCTGACATTTGAGAATGATCATGCACGTAACATTAGACCAACTGCCCTGCCATTATGATGAATTTGCATTTTGTTTTTTAGAGTCTAATATGTACCAATTTTGATGTACTTCTGAATTTCCTTCCCCTAACTAAAAGCTTTTCTAACTATACTAAATTTGACAGAACCTGTCAAATCAATCGAATAAGACACCACTAATGCTTTCAATATAATATTCCACTTTTTTACTAAAAGTGATGAGTCAGGGCTATTTTACCCAGAGTAACTTTATTATAATATTTGGATAATAAATGAAGTTTAACTTGCTTTTTTGGAAAGCAGAACCTTGTTCAGTAAAACTGCAGCTGTTGTCCTCTTGGGCACAATATTTGCACAAGAATTATTAAGAATTATTTTCATTGGAATCTTATTGCATATTTAAGAAGACAATTAATGCCACTATATTCATTAGTGAGCAACCACTTCTAAAATGGTTCTTAAACTAGAAACTTTATTTGCACATTATTTAAAATGTGTCACTCTACAGTGTTTTTGTGCTTGGCATCCAATTGCCCCAGCTGTTGTTAGCCATACATTTTATCTTTGAGGTGCCATTTATTTGGGGGGTGGACCATGGAAGCAGGGGTGTCACAGTGGCTCAGTGTGTAACAGGGCCTCACACCTTCAGGGTTTATGGTTTGAATCTGGCCTCCATGTGATGTGAGTAGAGTTTCTGTCTTCTGCCCATATAGCAAATGTTTCCTGAGGGTACTCATGCTACCGAGTATCCCATCCAGGGGATACCCTATGATCCTTGACCAAGGTACATGGTTGGAAGATGGATGTATGGATTAAAATCACAAAGGCCTTTGAGAACAGCTTCAGCAGGAAGATGGTACCCAAGCATGCTTTAATTTGTTGGAGGCCTCTTGACTGCTATTTCCAAAGTTACAGAACATTAAGCATCATTTTTGGCAGATATACAGATATACACTAAGCTAATTAGTGGTTCCCTTTAGTGAATATACAACGGAAACTGAAAATATGGAAGACTTAATACCATACATGGGTTATATACTAATTTTAATAAACCTTGGCACACATTTTGCTTTCATAATTGTTTTCAGCCTTAATTTTATTATATTGAAAACCAAGGCCACATAATATTGTTATATATTGCAATTTTCTAAAACCTGAATAGATTATTTGAAGCCTTTATATGGAAGCCTGTATCCACCACCAGTAGTAGAAAAAAAAACATATCTCGGGATTCTTATTAATTTGAAATTCTAGAAATTCAGAATTCTGATTTATTAAGTTCTGACTTTTTTAGCCAATCAGGCAGCATCACCTCCACTGCAGGATGCTATTTAGGAATAGATACCAAACACAGACATAATGCAATCTGATGGCAAGTAGTTTGGATAGGTCTAATGCACGAAGCATTAATGTTAGATCTATATGCCTGTATCACACCTGATTAGGAGAAGTTACCAAGATAATTATCATTGCAAGTTTTGATGTAGGTTACCATTCACAAACTGGAAATATTAAAATGCCTGGACAGAGTAGAAACAGCCTCCTGCCTGCTACTATACTCGCGCAATTGTGTCAGAAAACTGAATTTAAAATTAATTTTAAGCGCAAAGACTGTCTGCTAAATGAGGACTTACATCCAATCAACACTGTATCTGGTGACTAAACAGGAATATATTTATATACAGACATTTTATTTGAATAGCACTTTAAGGACCCAAAGATAGAGCAGAATTAGGTACACGGTACAAAAATATTAAATTATAAATTATGCAAAAAAAACGGCACAATAGATTAATATACAATGTAATGCACATATGCAGTCTGTAGTTTTAATGCAATTATATAGCACGGCGTAGTATCTATAGGTTATGGGGTGGGAATCAGCTATTATTAAATCTATGTTTGCCGATTGTAAATGTATCGTATCTTTAAACGGATTTTGATGAAGAGCATTTCAGGTCTACATTTGAAGTAAAGACAAGGAATGTAACTCCTATTCGTCGGGTGGCTTATTTACAGCATTTTCAAGTTGGAATGCGCAATGGAACGAATTAATACATTTCTTGACCCAAATTTACAAGTAGATGTCACTGTTAATTGTGGCTTTGAGTTGATTACAGCTAGTTCCGGAGAGCTAAAGACTCTGCCGCAACACTTTAATCAGTAGGTGCGGAACATTTTGGCTTCCCAGTAAATTACGCCAACACCAGAAAGAGCGAGTGAGTGAGAGACAGGGGTGGCCACACGCACACACTTGTTTTAATATCCCTTTTCAGTAGACATAAATCCCCATATGCTGGGTCACTTGCATTAGCTCGCATACGCGTTTCGTTTCGGTAACCTAATACAACAAAGTTTTAAGCAGCAGCGGACTGGCCGCCCTTTACGCCAATCAAACGGCGACTCTCGAAGGGAGGACAGATGATTGGCTAATATTAAACAATTCTCGCGATCGACGTATTTGGCAACCCTGGAGTAGTTAATCAGGGTGTTTTCACGCCAGCACTTTGTAGCATTGTTTTAATTGATTTGATTTCCACCTTGGTGCGATTCGTTTGGGCAGTTGTGAACACAACAATCTGACCAAAACAGCCGCACCGAGACCCTCGACAGGTTGTAGTGTCGGTCCGTCCCAAACGAACTCTGAAGCGCTTCGTCTGTGGTGCGAACATGAGCCGATCTCAATCCGACCCGACTTCCAAGTGAACTCCGCAAGTTTGCAAAAAAAAAAAGTCAGATTGATAAAAACCGTGCGCGTGCACGTCTGCGCGCAAGGTTCTCTGTATAAATCACACGCTGCCTCAAATTCCGTCCTTTGCACGCCGACATTCAATCATAAATAGTCAATGCAAAACACCTCATGAATAATTAAGAAAATTAAGCCCGGTGAAGGTTTGCTTATGCCAGAGGTGTCCAATCTTATCTGCAAAGAGCTGTTGTGTATGCGGGTTTTTGGGATAACCTTTTTACATCAGCTGTTCAAACCCAGGTGTGAGGACTCTTCAGCCAATCAGTCCTCTAATTAGTGATCTAATTAGGGAGTTGCAGCAAAAACCTGCATACAGCTAGAGTGGCTAGAGTACTCTAAATGGTTCATGGTTCTGTTTCCCATGTCACAAATTCAGTGATGGAGATACTGTTTTTACCAAGCATGGATTTAATAACTGGAAAACAGCATTAGAGAAAGACAAGGGATTCAACAAACATGCATCTAGCCACGGTCACTTGAAGAATGTGGTAATGTGGTCTCAAATGCAACTGGGGAAACTATTGCAAGCCTTTTGCCCCCCCCCCCCCAAACAGAAAAAATGCATACTATGTCAGAAGAATAGGAGAGATAGTAAAGTTCCTTTCAGTTAATGAGCTTCCTATTTCATGGTGGCCAAGAAAGGGAGCATACTGATGATGAACAGCCTTTGTCTGCTGGCCTCTTCCTAAAGCTTTTTTGCATATACACTGGCAAAGGATCCCATACTTAATGAAATTTCAAGAACACTGCAAAAACTCAAAATCTTGTCAAGTATATTTTTCTAATTTCTAGTCAAAATATCTCATCACACTTAATATAA
>JAODKM010000034.1:8504452-8570502 GCA_026780845.1 Petrocephalus sullivani
GGCCGCCAGTTGATGACCCCTGGTATACACTATAGAAACTAACATCATTTTCTTATCTTCTCCAAAAAGTTACTGCCATCTTGAAGGCTGGCAAGACAAAACTTTCAACCATTCCATATATGCAGGTGCATTAATTAGAACAATTAAATATCTCCATGAGGTATTGATTAGTTAAACATGGTAAGCTAGTGGCAGAGTTAAAAATACTGGCATTTCTAAATTGACAGTATTGAAATGGACTGGTGTTCCATAGAGAGTGGACCCCTGGTCTAGTGCCATGCACAGTTGGGGATAGGCCACCTATGACTCTGACCATGCGGTTAAATGGACTTCCCCCAGGCATGTTTTGGGTTCAGATTCTGAGAAATTCAGTGGCAATTGGAACCACATAGCTATTATTCAATGCAGTACCACTAACTACTGAATAGACTATAGTTGTAAAAATGTTTGATTTTTAACAAACACACTACAATAGAAAGACAGCGGTTTTAAAAATAGTTTTGGACAAATGCCATTTATCACAAGATGACTTTAGCAAGCATTTCTATACACTAATAAAAAAAATATATTACTCTAAATGTTATACAAAATTAAATAAGAACAATTTCAAAATGTTTGGTCAGATGTTTGCGTATTTATTTGTATTGGCCCAAGTTTTTTCATGAAATTCACAATTAAACTTTGGAAACTTAATGTGTGGCACTACATTTTTAAAAATCACATCAATTTACAAAAAAAACAACCTGAAATAAATATAGAATTTAATTTTTAATAGCATGCTTCAAGATGCAAAGGGAGTACACTTTAAAATGACAATTATGAATAGACTGAAGGTAATTCCCATAATTTTAATTTAAAAAGCTTTTACATTTCTAATCCACATTTTCTAACAAAGCTTTCCTTTAATTTTTGTACATGGATGTACACAAGAATAACAGCAATCTGCACATCTTTAAAAGCTGGTTAATTTTACTTGTATTTGCATAATGTACAATCCATATTTACTTAAAACAGTAAGTTTATGCCAGTATCAAAGGCTTTTAAGGAGGCAGCGTCTGCGTACTGCGGCACACTACAAAAATTGCAGCAACCGTCAAAGATATATTTATATATTTATATATATTTTAAAAAAAAAATAAAATAAAAATTATAAAATACAATGCTTACTTTCTACAAACAGGAAATCTGCCTAAGGCCTAGAAATCTAAAGCACCGGGGAATAACAAATACAGAGGGCGCTTTCTATACATTCTACAGGTTTAGGAGCACCATGGAAGCTTGTGTCACCCGTCAGCAAAGGACAGGTAACAGGCCAGGTAAAGCTTTGGGGGGAGGAGATCAGTGCAGTCACTCCCTGTCCTTACTGCTCAGAATGCGAGCACGGAAGAGCCCTCAGTCCTTACACCCACATGAGAGAGTTAATATCGCTTGGCAAGGCAGCCTAGGACAGAGATGGAAGAGAAGAAATGGGGTGATACCCTTAGAAGAACCCGGCTCTCCCTTCCCAGCTCGCGATAGTAAGGTCCCTCGCTACGGAGGCACCATTAGCTGCCAAGGGCGGCCGTCTCGAGCGCCTCCTCGAGGTGCTCCCCCGCCTCCGGCTGCTGTAGCCTCCTAGCCTCCACCAGCTTCATCTTCTCCCGGATATGTTCTGCAGACGAGGCCATGTCACTGGGGCTCCCGAAGTACTGCTCGCTCCTGTGGACACCCAACAAGTGGTAGGAGAACATCATCTACCATTTGTTAGTGTGGGTGATGTGGGTAAGTGACATCAAATCATTTATTTAAGTTACATTATTAGGACAGGTTGTAGACAAGCTTTGACTAGACTACACCTTGGGAAGGAGCAGTCTGAATGAATGCATCTGGGTTCTTACCCATCCGGGAAGACCACAGGTATGGTCAGTCTGTCCAGAAGAGCTTTGCCCACTGCTTCCACCTCCTCATACGCCTCCAGATCCATACCAGTCTCGGGCTGTTCCAGGCAGTCGGTCAGGATCTAAGTTTCCAATGGAAACAGAAGGGACCAGCCTAACTATTGAGGTCTGTGACGCGTATGAGGAACCCTTGCATTTAAATGCAGAGCGTACCTTCTCAGCTGCAATGTGGAAGGAGTTGGCCATGTCCAACCGCTGCACCCTTTCCTCAGATGTGACAGAAAACTGTTTCCAGATGCGATTGAGGCGTGGCAGGGTATCTCCCGACGAGCGCGTGGTGCAGCGCAAGGACTGGCAGAGGACCACCGTGGCCTGGAGGAGCTGCCTCCCATAGTCATAGGTGCTCTGGGGCAAAAAAGAAAGCTGCCATGACTACACACACACACACACACACACACACACACACACACACACACACACACACACACACACACACACACACACCTTTGTATGCATATCTTTGTGGAAATCGTCCATTCATTTCTATGGGGAACAACCATAATCCAAAAAATTACAACAGACATTTCCCCTGGTAGAAACAAAAAAAAAATAAATAAAAATAAGTGGTCCCCACAATGTCAAAATAACAGGGTCACACATTGTGGGGACATTTGGTCTCTGTAATGTAATATACACATAACCACATACACCTGAAAGCAGCCCTTACAAACTGCAGTGGATGGAATGACCCAGCATAATACAGCAAATCCCATACCTGTGCAACATCCACAAATTTTTTGTGTTTCTCCAATAATATTTTGGTTTCTTGTGCATCGTCTCCTAGTCTGATATGAGTCTTCAGGAGAGCATCTAAAAGCTCTCCCAGCCACTCAACTGCCTGTTTGCCGAAAAAATAAATAAGTCAACATCTATTCAACCACACGGCATGGCTCTGTGAATCTCTAAACTGTGAAATGTGTGTCTGAAACTGTCAAACCTGAGCAGCGTCTTCTTCACACTTAAAGAGCTGAACCATCTGGAGCATCTTCAGTCTCCTTACGTCCACCATGTCCTCACACCTTGATACAGAGCATGTCACTTACAAGCCTTATAAACCATCAAGTAGTTCATTGTCTCCATAGTTGCTAGTTTAAAGCATTAAATATGCATTAACCCCCCAGATTTAATACAGAGAAAACAATGAGAGACTAGCCTCTGTTTCCGCAGCTGCATGTCCTCCATGACACTTTGTATATGATCTATGCTTTCCTTGTCTTTGACTGTGACATCCTTCCCATACGACCATGATGTCTGATTTGAGATCTGGTCAAGAAGAATCTGCCCCTTTCCCCTCAAGCCTTGCAGTGCACTCTCTGAAATCCAAACAGAAGTGAAAAATCACATCTCGCCTTTAGCTGTACTAGAACAGCATAAAAAAAAAAAAATCATCTCACCGACACTTTTTAGTTTTTCCTCCAGGTGTTTCAATGTCTGCTGAACAGCAGCGCCATCTGCAGGGGCCACGTCTGCGCAGAGCATCCCCAACAGCCCGTCCAGCTGCTGAGACAGCTGACAGGAGACAAACCGTGCCATCAGCATTAGCAGAGCGGCGGGCGCACTCGGCTACCCACGCACGATTACGTGTTAGACGTACGTCCTGAGCAGTGCTGTGGAAATCATGGGCAGACTGCAGCACGTTCTGCCTGAACTCCAGCTGGCTGGCCTGTCTGTAGCAGACGTCGCTCAGCTGCTGCTGCAGGCCCTTCAGCTCCACCAGGTCCTCCTCGTCCCCTGCGCTCAGCAGTGCCGCGATCTGCTGGTTCAGCTCCACGTAGACTGCAAACCACTCCTGCGTCACGTCGACATTCAGAATGACCAAGGCATCGACGTCATTCATTAACACAGAGCTGTTCACAACGACCGACCACCATCACAACACAACGCAACGCTGACACTGCTCAGATTTCGGAAGATCATTGTATTACATCCCATTCCGCCAAACCGTTCATAAAGGAAGGATGAAACGTTTCTGCTTTATCTAAAAAACATATGATTGTAGTCACCTATGCAGAAATGTTACCTCTGCTAATCTCCACTGAAGGTCAGACATTATTACAGTGACTAATGATGCAAAGGGAAACTAAGTTCATACCTGATCTTGAAGGGTCAAAGGCAATTGCATAAATATGTTCAATCTGAATAACTACATTAATAACGTTCCACTGACCTAATTAAAATATTCCATCCTGTCAAAAGAGACTGCCGTTAACAAGCATGATTAATGCACTCCTTGGATAAAGCTGAATGCCTCCCGCTTTCTAAGTCATCTATACTTCAAAAGGTCAATTATTAAACACAGTAAGTTCAAAGAACATTTCTTTAAAAGGTGATTATGGAGACGCTGTGAAACGTGCAAATCAGGTGTCAGCTCACAGACAATGGGGTTCTGTAGTTTCCCCTTCATTAAGAACAGCGGGTGGGAGGGGGAACAGGGAGGGGGTGTGGCCTACAGAGGGAGCAAATGGGCAGGTGCTTACACTATGCTGACTTTCAATCTCCTCGTGCTTCTGCTGCAGTGCCTGGGAGGCTCTGGTGGAGTCGCCGATCCCCCACTGTGCACGGAGCTGCTCTGTGCCAGGACCCTCCAGCCAATTCACAACCTGCGCACCCACAGGGCCTTCATTAACGGGCATTTAATTACCGCACCAGTCCCAGCACACTACAACTTCCACGGGGCCAAAGTGGGGAACTATTCTGAATATTAACAACATGAGACTTGGGCAAAAGAAACTGGCAAAAATTTACATTTTAAACACATGAGCAGAATATGGGGGAGGGGAGATGGATCATAAAATAGAACTAGAAAGATCAACAGTGGAGAATGTATTATGAGATACAGATTGTATTACCATAGTAGCAAACATTCAATTTCAGTTTTTAAATTTTGTCCTTGTGATGAGAAGTGCATAGCAGCAACAACATTCACCAAAACACTGAGCTGCATTCTGCCATTAATGGCTTTGAGTAGCACAATGCAGGACGGTTTTCTGAGTTTGATGTGGCATCAGTGGGGCCAGGTATAAATCAAAAGATTCTTCTGTTTAAAGACCTGAATGGCACAAGAAGATCATAGCACAAACAGACCTTTAAAATTGGTAGAATTTTAGATTAAAATCACAAAAAAACAAAACTTCAAGGTCATTTGGTGTTAGCCAAAACTTTGAGTTAAAATATAAATGTACAGAATAAAAGTTGGTGAGTGAGCTAGGGGTACTGGCAAACATCATAAAGTGAATGAGGGAGGTCCCAGAGGGAGAGGCGAATTCAGCCCTAGTTGTGAAAGACGTTTCTTTGTTCACTTCCCTCTGCAGAGAAACTGCGTGTGCATTCCAAGAAAAATTGTTTCAGCTTTCAGCTACTTTTGAACTGCGTCTGAGGCGTCTTGGTTCAATACAATTCCCTCGACGTGTCTCCAGCAGCTTGCAGCCAGGGCTGAGGACACTCATTTTTACTTTAACATTTATTAATTTTTGCCGGCACTTTTGTCTAGAGCAACCCAAAAGCAAGTATCAGAGAGCAGGATCAGCTCCTGGGGTTAAGGGCCCTGCACAAGAGCATGACAGCAGCATCGATTTGACGGCCATGGGATTCGAACCGGTGACCTTCCGGTCACAGAGGCACGCATACCTGCATGACCTTGGTCTGGATCTCTTCCAGCTGAGTGCGCTTGCTACGCTGGCGGCACACCTCCTGGTACTTGGTGTACTGCTCCCTCAATGAATCCAGCAGCTTCATGACCTGGGGCTGGGCCAGCAGCTCGTCATCCATGGGCGACCAGGCCGTCCCGCCCTCGGAGCCGTTGAAGCGGCGTTGCTGCAGCTCTGACAGCAGCTCATGGCCTGGAGGGAGGAAGGGAGGGGCCGTGCTTACTCTGGTTATGGCTACATCCAGTGACATGCTTTTTTTCCACAATGAATAATGCATTTATGAATTTGATAGTCAGTCACTCGGGATCTAGCTTTAGCCACAGAAGTAAAAAAAGAAAAAAAAATGAAATCTTGGCAATAAGACGGACCAAAGGCCTAAGAATCAGGAACATCATCAGGGAGAGAGAGACTAGCTAAAATGACTCATTTGCTTCAGCTTCGCCAAGCCTCAAAAAGCAGTATGAGCAGCAAAGTTCCAGGGGAACGATTTGTTCTCTGCTTTATTCACACAAGGATGCATTTCAATACATCAATCTCTCTGGCGCCAAAAATGTCCAAGCCACATTCTACCTGCTTTATTTATATCAAAGTATTATTTTTCATAAAAATAAAAGCCTTATTTAGTTTTTTTTTGTGGTGATGAAAAATCAAGTATAACTGAGAGAAACTCTGTTACGGCCTAATTATGCGAGGCATTTGGAATTTGGGGCTGACACGCTGTTTTCATCTGTGGGAAGCACTGCGATGGACACACAGCTCATTTCTACAAACAAGGTCCCCATTATTGCCCGAGTTCAGCCTCTTGTTGCTGGTCCTGGTGAAACATTTCAAAACAGAAGGCCACCCCTCAAATAAAGCTGAAAATGGTGTGTTTACTTAAGGACTGTGGGTAGGAGGACTAAGCTGATGACACGTTATTTTGGAACATCAAACCACCATCTACAACCACAGGGCCTATTCTATTTGTGTAACCGTGACATTGAAATTAAATGGCCCGAAACAGTGCTTATGTGTGCATACAAACATCACAAGAAAAAGGACGCGTTTCTGGTTTATGTTTTGGCTGAAAATATGAGTACCACAGAAATAGAGAAGAAGAAGAAAGAAAAAAAAAAACTCACCCGTCTGGAGTACCGTTTCTGGGTCAAAGGATGGGAGAAAGTTACAGTCCGTCGGTCTGGTGGCAAAAAGAAGCTTGTTTAAAAAATCCATCTCTACAGCACCATTCGGATAAATATGTAATGATAATCTGCATGAGACCAGTACAAAGAAATCCATCAATATAGGAGAAGTTTGAAAGGTTTCCGTTAATATAAAGACGCAAGTCGATGACTGAAGGTATTTTCATACCTCCAGTTTAAAAACAGTTTTCTTAAAATATTATTCCCACTGTGGTGCCCAAACCATCATGCTACGCACCTCTCTTTGTCCGGATGGCTTCTGGCCTCTGTCTCATTGATGACTGCAAGCTCATCCAGCAGGGATGTGGACTCCTTGGTGAATTTCTCAAAGACCTAAGACGAGGGGAAATCTCTTTAATGACGGACTTACAGAAAACAAAACACAGCTGCCAACACGGTTCCTGTTGCTGCAAGTGTTTGAAAGATGACAGCGGTGGTCCAGAGAGATGGGCCGACATATGTGCGGGAGGCGGGTTTGGGGGAGAAGGACCTTACCAGCCTTTTGTTAAGCCAGTCCATGTGATCGTACACAAGACTTCCCCCAAACTCGTCCGTCAGCTGACAAGGCTCAATGTACCGTGTGAGTTTATTGGCAGACACAAGAATGACCTGCAACAGCAAGAGACACGCAATGCGTCATTAAATCCCCAGCATGGCTTTAACTGTGACTTCACAATGAAGACTGAGGGGTACTGACAAAGTAAAACGAAAGCCCGTTTAACAGAGGGCCGCCTTTTGGGTTCTGAGTGCCAGACAATATGCTGACGGCCTCGTTATCGATTGCTAATGCTACGGAATCTTCTGGGAAGCAGAGTCTGGTAACCGACTGCCTCAGACAAAGCCAATTTATTCAGAATTGATAAAACGTCAACTGCAGAGACCCATCAGCTGTACAAAGCATTGGCGTAACCATCACCGGTGAGCCGTGTCCCGGGGAAGGTCTTTCACACTAGGCAGAGGAATGAGGCCTCTCTGTTGACTGTTCACACATTTCTCAAGATTAGGGTCTGACAACAGCAGCTGCTGGCAGGGCGATCTGCCCCGGTCTCTGTAGCCCAGCGCTCTGTGGCCCACTGCTCTGAGTCACCATTTTCCTGCCACCCGGCTCTAACTTGATCGGTCCCGGTGCGACACGGCCACGCAAGTCAACAGCTGCCCTTGCAGATGTGCACAGCTGAATCAACACACCAGAAACAGTGGGAGTGGACTGCAGCGAAACAAGTCTGGTAAAAATCACGGGGCGATCCAGACGAGGGGGAGCCAGATAGCCGCAATCAGCATGCCCAGGCATTGCGTTTCACCCGATATGCCGAGCACATGTCGCAAAAACAGCGGCACGAAAATTCAACTCTGGGACTGCAGAACAGATGCGTGATGTTAGAGAGGTCTGCTCAACTTCTACATACACTAACATTCCACAAGTGTGCAGTCAAATATGCTTCAATATCAGCACCATCTAAAAGTACTAAAGGCGATGAAAGCCCCAAAGAAAATGCAAAAGAAAAACAGAATGATCGATTCCATACTAGCTTCGCTTTATATCAAATTACTGCTGAATTGACAAAAGTGTCATTTCAACCTGTACCTCGAAACATAGTATGCAGCTCTTGGGAGCACAGTAATCCCAAAATCAATGGTATGACAATTTAAAGATAGCTTCAAAAGATGACGTTCTACACTAACAATAAAAATGAGAAGATTCCTAATAATGTAGATAATTTATCACCACAGCAATGCTTCCTGGGGCCAACAAAGTGTCCAGTGGAAAAATAGCAGCATGGTCATGGAATTAACTGAACAATACAGTCCCTAAAAATAGCAAGTCATGCTGGGCATGTGGGGGACGTCACCTTCAGAACAGAATGCCCATTTTGCTGCAAATCCACACACTTCAATAATCATCCCATATTGGCTTCAGGTCACCGATTTTTAAATCCCATAGCAAGTTCTGAGACAATTCAGGATCCACCGTCCATAAAAGTGTGTGTGTGTGTGTGTGTGTGTGTGTGTGTGTGTGTGTGTGGGGTGTGGAGCACTAGTTTAAAACATTTTGCTCTCTGAGGGTTTCTCATCAAGATTAATTAAATTCAGACTAATTTAGACCTCATAATTAACAACAGAACTAAAAGGGAGATGTGACAGCAGAACAGACTATGACAGGAAAAAGAAATAAATAAAAATCTCTAAGCCTGATTCCCGGCCCGGGGGGGTATGAAAGACAGCAGCAAATAAAAACTATACAAAATGTTTATTCCTTTCCATTGAACCTACATACCGAGGCTGGTAGGTGAAATTTACTCTGCAACTTAAAAGGAATAAGTGACAGAAACTCAAGCGGTGGCCCTAAAAACCATGAGATATCATGCAAGGCTGGGGGAAGGAAACTGATCCATCCATATGCATATTTAACATCGACAGGCCATTTGCCCACATGCAGGAGCCTGAAAAAGGCCAGTTTCCAGTTACAGTTCTCAATGGGACCTGAATGGGTATCTAGGATACGCTACACAGGAGATGAGGGCACGTGCTTCTCCGCCAGCTTATTACATAATGTATAAGCTATTAAAAAGCCAGTTCCAATGTAGCCTGTACAGCTGATTCAATGCTGATTCATTCAAATTTTATAGACGAACAAGCACAAGTTCATGTCTAAGTAAATACTCACAAGAATGGCTAAGAATTTCCGAAAATTCAGAAAAAAACTGCAGAAAATGGTATAGATGGTCCTATTTAGCCTGTTTTTAGAACTGCGTATGTCCAAATATCCTTCATAATAAGAGCTACATGGACAAAGGTACAACCCCCCCCCCCACATCTACCATGAGCTATGAAGATACCATGATGTTTACGGTCATCTGCCTCTACCTCAGACAACAGCCTCAACCAGTTTGCACTTCAGCAAGTGACTGGAAAGATCCCAAGGAGCCACCACTCAGTGCCATACAGCAGTAACAATAGCTCTCAGCTGCGAGCGTGAGTCATGCCGCATTGTCTATTCACCAAGTCGCTACGGCTGCGGGCTCTGAGCAGACATGGCCTCACCGCCCACCACGAGCCCACATCAGACCCATACAAACCCAAAAGAGGACGCTGTAAGCGCTTTACTTAGGACTCGAACACGCTGGTCTTGGATAGGACCGCACCGAGTGCCAGTGTTATGATGTCAGCACTGGCTGACCCCTCAGGAATTGTAGCGTTCTTGCAGTCTGAAAATCAAAATACTTGTCCATGCTGTCCAGAGTCATTAACTACACCACAGTACCACTGACTGCCCACCAAGGATGTGAGTCACACCAGGACCAGGAGTCACACTTCGAACCCTGACGTTTATCATAGTCAGGAATTAGATATAGCAGAAATACACTGGCGGGAAAAAATAAATCACTCACATCCCCTTCCACCATCCAGAGCAGCTCAAACTGAATTATAACAATAGGCTGACATTTCTGCAAACGGGAGCGTTTCCCCCACATTTTTAAATAAGATGTCGACAAGCCGTAAAAAGAAGGAAGCAGGAAATGGAACAGAGTGATGATTAAAAAAATGAACATGTAAAACGTGGATACATGCCTCAAACCCAAGCCTGTCCTTCTCCTTCCAGAAGCAGAAGTGGGTGACCTTCTTGTCCCAGAATTCGTCAGGTTTCACCACACACACCAAGGACACTTCTGCGGGTATGACGTTCTAGAGATAAACACAATCAATAAATAAGTACAATGCAAAGGTGCACACACAGCAAAACATCAGTATGCAATTACAAACATTACAACTGTTTTATAAACCATAATAATCAATAGAAATGAACACCAAGTCCTCCACATAGCATGGAGAAGACTAACTGCACAGCAGATATTTATGCTCAATGCGAATATATATTTTCATTGACATATGCGATTTCCATGTACACTGAGCTTTTTTAATAGACGTATCAGAGTCCTCTTCTTGCTTACAAATATCTGCGTTTTGATTTAAGGCTATGCTTTGATCTGTACATACCACAGGCATTCTTCCCAGTTCACAGAAAGAGTTGACACAGATTCAAAAATAAAGGCCAGCTAGGAGAAACATATTCCCTGTTGACTCAGGAGATCAGCATTTCAAACTATTGTTTATACCAGCACTTTACCCCTTTTTGTTACTTTGGAGCCCTACAAATAAAAGGTACAAATATCTACCAAGCAATAGTTACTGCCAAAATGTGGACAAAGCATAGCAGTCAGCCTGCTGAAAGGTCTAACTGCATTAATGGCCTAGAGCAATCTCGGGCCTAAAGTAGAGATCATAGATCATAAAACAGTAGCAATATGTTTTATCAGATTCACAAGAGTGACTATAGCCATATTTGATTATCATATATTTGTATATGGATTGTATGACAATAAAGGCCACTTGATCTGTGGGACAATTCCATTTGTCTTGTTAAAAATTAAAAAATGTATTGTTAAATGACGCATTTTAACAATACCAAAAAAAAGTACCAAAATATTACTACAGCAGAAAATGATTTTTAAAGGGATTATCCACACTGGCCTGTTCAGCATGTAGGTCCTCCTACATAAGTCACAGATATAGGACTTAAGAATTTGCAAATAGGACCGTCTCTAATCTTCCATTCATATTCGAACCAGCATAGAGTAAACATGAAGTATGCTACCTTTGTCCTTTTGTCCAGTTTTCCCCTGGGACATATACATGCAATTTTATTGTTCCTTAATTTTTTAATATATACTGTGCCATGTCCAGATATCAGAGTGAATATTCATAACTGTGATGATTAATTAGTGCAAACGCAGCAGCGGATGAAAATGAAGCCAGCAGGTATGTAAGTGGCCACAGGGGAAAGCGTCCTGCCAATTAGAACGTGACCAGATGTGCGAGGGAGAGAGACGCCGCGAATTAATGCGTTCCTTTGTTCCTACCTGCAACATCAGGACGACCGTCTTCACAATGTTCCACTGCGACTTCCTCCCATCCACAATGACGGTGAATCCTCTCGCTTTGCATTTCTCACTGGGGGGGGGGGGAGGGAATAACCGCAAGGTCACGAATTAGAACAGCTTAATCCCACTAAAAAGATTTATTGCTCATATTTATATGCCTGTGAGCTGATGGCTGAGATCTTAAGCTTTGTCATACTATATAAGAGTATATAAGAGAAAGACAGAGGATAATGTTCCCAATGACCTCGCATTTATCGTCCCTCTGCTAGTTCTTCCCAAAATACAAGCCAAGGGATTTGCTGGCATTTTGATGACACTTATGAATGCTTGGACACCTGGGGGTGTGACACTATGCTATGCTCAAAGGAAGCCAATTTACTGACTGTCAGAGGGAGCAAACGGAGTCCATTCTAATAACCTTTAAGTGTGCCCTCTAAAACGGAACAGATAATATTAGGAGGTGCAGGATGAGTACTGTGTTCAGACAAGTACAAAGAAATCACTGCTGGTCTCTGGTCGCGGCTTGAGATAAGGGATTCACCATTTCTACTATCACTAATGGAGCTTTTCTACTGCCACCAAGAACTGAGTGGACCCATACCGCAAACTCGCACTTTTAAATTGCAAAGTATGTGAGCCCTACTCAAGCCATACTCAAGCCGTAACTATGCAGACACAGCCCAGCTTACTAGCAGTGTGGCCAGATGAAGCTTGCTGCATCACCACCATCTGATCTGGTCAAAATGCGCGGAGATACCCGTTTTCTGCATATGGATAATCTGAAGGAAAATAAGTGTGTGTGTGTGTGTGTATTATAATATATATCTCATATACTATATAATATACTACTATACTACTAAACTATATACTATATAGTAGTATCTCATATTGCAATGCATTCCAGAAACCCTGAATTTGAAAACTTCCAAGCTAATACTTAAAGTACTATAGAACAGCTGAACGGAATGGACTCGTAATGGAAATTTACACATGCAAATGCTAATTCCACTAGTGTTTGATACTTGCATAACACGGTAATTGTTATAGATGTGCTAGCAGAAATTAGCACATAGTAAACAATAATAAATAATAATAAATTGCATCATGTTATATACCGCATAAACAGGAAATAAGTGTCTCATTGGGTTTGCATCACTGTTGCTCCTCAAACTCGGCAACGCCTTAACCAGCCGACCCTTCTGCAGGGAAAAACCGGAAAAGTTGGAGCCGCGGTCTCTCTTCACAGTACGCCATGGGTATGGGCCACTTTCTGAATGCCGGTGCAAAAGCACCATAATTCACTATCTAAGGTCTCACACACTCGAAAGTGTCATCTTGTGAGCACGGCGCTCCCGTGCCGCACCGCTCGCTTTTCCTCCTTTGCATTTTCACAGTGCATAGCGCTGTACTGCAATCCACTGAGAAAGCAGAAAAATCCACCGCCATTAAGTTGATGTAAGCTCATTAAATTCATGGCGGCTTAGGGAGACCCTGGAAACACAGCGCTTAATAAAAGCTTAGGTGTGTTATGTATATAATCACTTATCCTTTACGGGGGCAGGGTGAGTCTGGAGCCTGCGCCAGGAAACACAGGGCTGAGGACACCCTGCCTGGGGAGGTCAGGCCATCACACAGCACACAAACCATCACACATCGAGGGTAATTCACAGGAAGCAATACACCTCACCATTTTTGCATACAGGAAACTCAGAAACCAGTGGAAACAAGCACAGGGAAAACACTGAGGGAGATCTACAAACAAACAAGCACAGGGAAAACACTGAGGGAGATCTACAAACAAACAAGCACAGGGAAAACACTGGGGGAGATCTACAAACAAACAAGCACAGGGAAAACACTGGGGGAGATCTACAAACAAACAAGCACAGGGAAAACACTGAGGGAGATCTACAAACACACATACAGCCATGGCAGGGATCAAAACCCTGGATACCAGTGGTGGGAGGCCACAATGCTAGCTAGCAAGCAAGCATGTTGCCCGGACATATATTTAGGTGCGAAGACACCGAGGAGTTTGGAGTGGGCTGTGTGATCTCAGTCACAAATCCATTCAGTCACCTCGGGATGCTAAGAAGGTAGTCGAGCGTGGAGCTGAGCTCCTCCATGCTGGTCTGGTCCGAGCACAGCGGGATGGTCAGGATCAGGCCGCTTCGTCTGTCCTTGCCTCCTGAGATCCAGTGTGGTGCCAATGGTCACATCAAGGAACATAGAGAGAAATGACAACACAGGCAACAATGTTGATGCAGCTGAACAAAATAGAAAAGGAAATCCATGCAGGGTATCGGCAAATTGAGGTCGACTCCACCAAACCCCAAAGTCCCAAGTATGACCTTAGTCAGAGAATGGTGGCCCAGTTTGGGCGATGAGCGTTTCTGGGGAGGTTTCGTTTGCGGTATTATTAAATCGTCTATTAGTAACTGATGTTAACATTCACACAGGGCCATCAATCCTAAAATAGCCCAACTAGGCTTCAGATAATACATTCCTGCATAGCTTTTGTTGATGCAAATAAGATTTTATGAAAAACTGAAGATCGGCATTTTAACGGCTCACTGTTCACTATCTCTATAATAAAAAGAAAAACACTTTTCATTTTATATTTCCGAGTCACTTGCCTGTTTTACTCAAATGTCTGTGCGTAACTATGAAATCTCTCTATAAGTCTCCATTGAGGTTCCTGACTACATACAAATCAATTTTAACCCAAAACCAAAAATGATGATTTTTGTCGTCATTAACTATTCTTTCCAGAACTAATAAAAAGGACCGCTTTAGACACTCCAGGTTTCCTGCTATGTACATTTGCACCAATGGAAATGGCAATATAAATGTTACGCAACTTCAGACCATAAAACATAAAACGATGTTCTGTACATATGAAAACAAAACTAAATTAACCATCCACATATGTGAAAATGCTATTGTATTGTATGTATTTATCACTTAAACAGGGACAAAGAGGCAGAAGCAGAAAGGTCCAAATCAGTGCGTTAAAAAAATAACATACGCTTGTCTTTTAAGTATGCAATTCATCTCCTACTTCTGAAAAACCAAAACACAAACTAAGTAACTGGACTGAAATGGAATGTCACTTTATTAAAACCATGTCACCAGATCCTAATACTTCAGACAAAGGCAAAGATAATAAATATAATTGACATAATTAAAAGAAATGGCTAGCTATAGCTAAGTGTCACCGATTACAACATCAAAATGTACCTTGAAATAGTCTAATACAGTTAAATATTAATATATTTAATTGAAGCTCATTATAATTTTGTTCCAGAGTGAAATAATCAGAAATGTCAGGAAGCTGAGGCATGAGCATGTCATTATTCTCGCCTGGCAGGTTTATAGTGGTGTTGAGGATTAAAAAGCCCAATTATCAGTTATTACACGCTGTGGCCAGATACTCCACAACTTAAGTAAAATCAGCTATCATACATTCCAATACTTTGAACATTATTTCCCCAGTATTTACTGATATTTTAATTAAATAAGTACCTGTAAGTTCATTAGAAAGCCACAAATAGGACTTTTTTTCTTAAATGGGAATGTTTATAGAAAATTAACAAATACATTGGTTGTTTGACATCAATTATAACCTTAGATGTACAAATGAATTCTCTTAGCTACTACTCCTTTACAATAATTCCCATGTTCCTGATTGTGAATCTTTTTCAGAAAGAATACTCTTGAAAGAAGATTTGGATGACAGTGCCAATGATGCCTCTAATGAAAACCACACAAGTTCAAGAGAAATGCAAGAGGATGTGCTTGTTACCAGACAGAAACGCCAGCCTTTTCTTCAGGATGGGAAGGACAGGCACGGCCTCCATACTGGAAGATTTTAAGTCTCAAATTCCAACCTGGACATAAGATTAAAAGCATTAACAAAGTGTAAAAACCAAACATGAACAATATTTCTGTCAGGCAGAATTTCTTTTAAAAATGATAGCATCACCCTCTAAATCGATATTATCACTATTCCCAATACAATAAAGAGCACCACCAAAACAGGATTAAATAAGTAGTTTGAATTTGGCAATGCATACCAGAAGACAAACTCATATGTCCCTGAAAATACTGCTATGAGACACTCCTATAATGTCCCAGAGGCAGGACTTACAGTTGTGAGAGATTGTGAACCCTTTTTAATTATTTGGATTTCTGTATAAATGTCTCCTAAATGACCTGGCCTTCAAATGAATAAAGACAGTCAACTAACAAGTAAGATAATATTTAATAATGTCAAATATTTATCAAGTGGTTTGCACAGTCAAGTCATTGATGGAAAATGCTGTAATGCTGAATCTACCCCATTATGCTGCAATATTACTGCCTGTTTACATACATAAACACTGCACTGTGTGCCCAGCACCCCTGTTTCTCTATTGTGAAAACCTTCCCAGTCCAAGCTGTTGTAAGTTGCACCATGGTCATGGGGCCACTGTATATGGATGGTATGATAAAGGCCACTTAACTTGAATTCAGGACCAGTGGGATCAGGTTCTGTAATATGTGGTTCTGACCTTCATTAATAAACATTTACAGTACTGTAAGAGTCTTAGGCAGGCAAAGAAAATGATGTTTAAATGATCTTTATATTGGTGTAAAGCATGGCTGGACGATCTCACATTGTGATTTAATCGTGAATCTGTGGCACAGGCTCAGTAATCACCAGGCTTTATAATACTACTGATCTGGTTACAAAAGTGTGGCCATAAGTAAATGCTCATATAGTACTGAAATGCTGGTGCCCAGACAAATGTTTCATCCGTTGTCTAAAGCCCTGGTGACCACCGCACATGAGCCAGAGAACCACAAGTAGACTGCAATGCGAGATCGTGCAGTCCTAGCGTAAAGCTACCTCTGCTAAAATCACCCCAGTATTTGCAGCAACCATACAATTCACCCATATATTTTTTGACTCGACCACTAGCACACCTCATATGGCTAATCAATACCTAAATTACTTTTTCTAAACTAATTAAGTCTATTAATTAAGTGAGCTGATGGTGAAATTTAAGAAATGCATGGACTGGCTGAGGTGGCCATGAGGAGAGGTTTGAGGCCTGAAGTGGTGTCCATCTAACCACCCATATCAGGAACTTTTTGGAGAACAGAAGAAATGTTTACTAGTTTTTATTATGCTACTCTTCATTTTCACATGTTCTAATATTAAATTGTTTTTTGGGCAAAGGTGCTCTTAATACGAAGAAATATAGCTTTAAACATTTCTTTTGACTGCCTAAGAGTTTAAACATTACTGTATATACTGTATAACAAAAAATGCAAAGCTGAAAAGCGCAATATAGCCCAGTCAAAACTTATTTCAGATGATTTAAGAAGTTGACGATAAGCTCATAATCCTGGAAAAGGTCACAAAAAGGATTTCTAAAGACTTGGGCCTCCTTCAGTCAATCCGATAATTTACAGACATTCAGCACCACTGCTATTCTCTCTACAAATGGGTGTCCTGAACACGAGAGGTGTTCATCCATAAAGTTATACAAAGAACACCTGGACATCCCACAGTACTAATGGAACAATAGTCTGTATACAGAAGAGACTAAACTTGAACTTTCTGGTAAATGTATGTACTGTTATGTCTGGAGAAGACTTAAAGCACATCCAAACTGTGAAGTATAGCTTGAGGAGTATAATTCTGCTTTGGTAACATGACAGCTTTTAATCACTGTGTGACCAAATCAAGGTTGTATTATGAAGCTCTTTGAAACTGTACTATGAAATTCTACAGCAGAACATCAGGGCATCTGTCTGTCTGTGATCTAAAACTCTAAATAAGTTATGTCATGCAACATGACAAAGATCCAAAATACACAAGTGTATTAAATGAGTGCCTCAAACTGAAAGCTAAACCTATATCTAAAAATGAGAGTCCTGATCTCAGTCCTGCTAAAATACTGTTGCGTGATTTGAAGTACCAAAAATAAGGAACGAGTAAACCAGCTGTACAGGTATAATCAGGTCGCTAGAGAACGTGTCTACTTGTATTTATTGACAAAATGACGGTTCCCCTATTTACTCAACATGAACAGGGTGCTTTTTCTCACAACTCTAAATACAAGTACAGTATATGTTGAATTATCTTGATAATACTGTTTCAGCCTAACAGTTCGAGCTCAGAAATTAAAATCTGCTTTCCAGAGATGGCAATATACTGTAAATCATAAGAATTTATCTTTCATAAAGTCCAACAGTTGCTTGGTTCACCGCCGAAGGATCTGTCACCTACCTGTACACAAATGTCTGAGAGCTAATACACCTTCCTTTTCAGGCTTATTCTTCACGGCCCATGTTCTGATAGAGGAGAGGCAAGTAAAAAAAATAAGTATCACTTGGTTGAAGTTAACAAAATATTATATTATAATAATGATGCCTTTGTCATTGCGCAACTTGGATACTAACCAATAAGAGAGGCAGATGACTCCGGCTAACAAGTAACAGCTCCAAAGGAGAAGTAACGTTATTCCAGGTAACGGAGAGTCTGCAAGGAAGCAAACTGCATCGAAACCCTTAGGAGAAAGTGGAAAAGATGGAAGGAGAGGGGGACAGCATCAGCCCTCTGAAGGACAACATCAGCAGGGTTTAATGGCACATCAGCCTCTGCAGTGCAGTGCAAACACCCTTCAGAAAGTGTACATTTAGCAAAGATTCAAAAGGCTGGCTCCAAGCAGATTTCTTAACACCGGCTGACAAATACAGAGTAGGCAGAAAGAAGACCATTAGCAGATTACAATGCGGCGAGCCAGAATTAAAGGCAGTACATTCCATTGGCAAATCACAGCACACCTCTCTGGGGTCAGCATATACAGCTTCATACAATAAAGTGTTTTTAGACAACTCCATAAGCTCAACCACTGTAATGTTTTAGGCATAAAAATGAACTACAGAAAACATACACAAACTTTATGGCTTCTTAAGGTCCTGAAACGGTTTCTAGTTGATTTATACATCAGTTCAAAATTAACTAAAATTAGGTATTGGTATCATGTGGTATGAGAGCAAATCCGGAGCCATGTTTACACATATTGATCACAAGTGCCCTGCTTAACATTACAGGGAATACATTAACTACTCAAACTAGTTAATGTCGGAACAACCAAACTTAACCAAGGCCTCCCACGGCTGCTTCTTAAAACTGCAACGCAATTTATTTCATTAAACGGCAGGCGGTATTAAAACAAGGCACGTCCCTACCCTGCTACTGAGGGCCACCTTGGAAATATGCAAAATACTTCGGCGACTGGGGGGGGGGGGGAATCTCTCCGAGGCCAGCCGCTCTTTACACGAATTTGGCTGTAATCTGATCCTTTTGATTCATAACTTCGGACTTCTTACTATGCCCGGAATTACCTACGCCTTCCCGGTAAAGCAGCACGGCGGCCACCTAAAGCGCAGGCTGCTCCAATGCGGCGAGCTAGCTCGGGTACAGACCGGGGCGACGGGCTGGATAAGCTCATTTATGGCAGATCTGCGGGCTAACGCCGCGGAAAAGGTCCGAGGTGCGGGCGATCGCGCCCCCGGCACCGCGCTCGTCCTTCCGAAATGTATCGCCGCTTGTTAAAATGCGCTACATTGTATCCAGGCTCAGGGCGCAGCCGCCACCAAACAAAAGCCCAGGGAAAGACCCTCCTCCTCCCGGGCCTACCCTCAAACGGGATTTCGGGCAACACGGGGGCTTTTTTTTACAAGAATAAAAAATAAACTTGCAAAATGCCCCGAAGTAGCAAAACGCAAAGTTCACGCATTAAGGAGACATACGGCGCTCGCCGCTTACCGGTGTTTGTTACGCAGCGGGATTTTCCGGAGGCCGGTAACAGCACGAGGTTTCCCGGCCACGGCAGGAGCAGAAGCCGCTCCTGTTAGCAGCGCGCTGCCAGGGAGCGATCGCCCGCTTCCCCGCTGCTACAGACTGCAGACACCGTGACCCATATTCCCGAAAATGCATGCGCTCTCTGCACTCACCGCCGCTCTAAGGACGTGCGATCCGGGACATCAGACAGCCACCTCCACACCTACCTTAAAAAGAGGCGTACTGGCGTCTCTTAGGGATAACTGGGACTACTGGCGACGGCTCTGGGAATGGCAGCCTGGCGAGACACGCAGCTTCTCCGCGTCCCACTTTCGCCTGCCAGGGGGGGTCACTTACGATCGCCCTCATTTCGGTCAGATGTTACGATGTAAACACGCATCTTCGTAGAAGACACGCAGGATTTCGCGCAGTCGTGCAGGATTTACGGCCACATATGTTTTGCTTCTTAGTGGGCCGGACCTACACGCGCGAGGCCACTCCCCGTAAGGACAATGCTGGCAGAAGAATAGTCATCAATGGAAGCTTCTTCTGGGAGGGCTGGGAGCTCGGAGGACACAGGAAAACCTCCGACAATGAGCTGACGGTCAGAGCATTAACCAGTGATGGTTAATTTCGCGTGAGCCTCGCTATAAAGCGAAATATTTTAATTAAACTGAAGAAACGTATTCACTATTGAACTGTTAAAATAAAACCCAAATAACTTTTTTTTCATTGTTTGAAGTGGAAATAATTTGACCCAGTTTCACATACAATAAAAAAATATAAAAGAATTTTGTATTCTGTACATTCCAACTATTTGGGGGGGGGAATTTCCTTTTTTTATTACGCCGGAATGAAATGTTTTTTTCCTACGTTTGCCTCTCAAATAAAGGTGGCATAGTGGGATGGGATGGTCCCATTACATTACATTTTTTTTTTAGCAGACACTTGTCCAAAGAGTTATTCAAGTGACGCAAATAAGTCACCTCACACCTCCAAGGTTGGAGGTTTGAATTCCATGGCCAGTGTGTATGTGGAGTATACATATTACTGTTTGGTGAGCTGATGCAATGGATGTGGATGTTACCGTGCTGTCTGAGACTGACCTCCTGTACCACAAACATGTTGGGTGACCTTCCACCCATTGTTCAGGGATGCAGGGTGTCCAAAGCCCATGGCAGTAGACACACACCTATCACAGGGCACACGCACACACCAGTCATTCACACAGGCACCCCCATGGGCAATCTGGTAACTCCAATTCACCTCAGTGTGTCTTTGGACTGTGGGGGGAAACTGGAATACCCAGAGGAAACCCCATGATGACACGGGGAGAACATGCAAACTCCACGCACATGGAATCCTGGAAGAGACTTGACACCTGGTCCCAGAGGTGTGCATTTGACCACTGGACCACCATGCCACCCCTGGATGGTGGTCCAAATGGGTCAAATGAAAACTGAACACATTAAATTAATTATATGAAGGGATGAAAAGAACTATTACAGTTCATGCAGCTATTAATGTATGATTTATTCCATTAGTGGATAGGTCTGTTGTCTTACACATCCAGAGCTGGAAATTTGTATTTTCTTTGTGCTGTGTGTGTGTGTGAAGAGATTTTGCTATCCATCTAAGGACCAAAGGACCCCACAAGTATAGCAAATCCTCAAAAAATATAACTAGTGAGGTCATTTTTTACCAGTCTTCACTACATCAAACTTCATTTTATAAAAATCTGTGAATGCAATCAAAAAAGTAAAAATGCCAAAAGTCTTGTATTTTGTTTGGTTGATTATGGTTAAGGTTAGGGCTGGGTAGGGGTTAGGGGGGAGGGGTGGGCACATTTTCTACCCAGGTTTTGTGGGTTTTTCTTTAACATAAAAAAAATTAAATCCCATCGTGACCCTTACCAGGAAAAGCAGTGTGAGGATGAGGATGAGAATAAATGTGATGGAATTACATGGAATCCTACTGCACATTGTGAGTCCATAGAAAAAAAATCAATTAAGTACAATGTCAGATGTGTGTAAAAGCTGTATATTTACAGTTCCAGCAAGTGTTCATGCTGGTTTTTTAATGAATTCTCTTATCTAGCAATTACTTTTCTTTAAGTAATGATCTAAGAGAAATTTGAAATAAGAGAATCCCTCCTATTTGAATCACAGCTGACTACACAACAGTACAGTGCATGACAGCAGCTACTACATGACAGCAGCTACTGCATGACAGCAGGGTGCATGACAGCAGCTATTGCACGACAGCAGAGTGCATGACAGCAGCTACTGCACGGCAGCAGAGTGCATGACAGCAGCTACTACACGACAGCAGAGTGTATGACAGCAGCTACTACATGACAGCAGGGTGCATAACAGCAGCTACTACACGACAGCAGGGTGCAGGACAGCAGCTACTACACGACAGAAGAGTGCATGACAGCAGCTACTGCACAGCAGCAGAGTGCATGACAGCAGCTACTACACGACAGCAGAGTGCATGACAGCAGTTACTGCACGACAGCAGGGTGCATGACAGCAGCTACTACATGACAGCAGAGTGCATGACAGCAGCTACAAGCTATAGTTGTACTCAGCATCATTTAAACTAAAAAAAAATACACAGCTGAATAACAGGTGTTATTCATTTTAAAGGGCAAAGAAAAAGCTGTATTCAATGAATATTTTCCTGCCATTTGTGAAGTGAGAGATCCATTCAGACAACTTAAAAACGGAGTGATACAGAGCACAGCCATTAGCTACCCTTGAATAAATGGTTTGGAAGGTGTATCAATGAATAGTTCAGATTTGAATACTGTGAAAAAACTGCTATTGTACTCAAAGTACTGAACTGATTATGTATTTGACTTCTTAAGGGATACAAATGGAAAGTACACCCTGCTTTGCAGTGAATGACAGTTTCTTTTGAAGAAATAAATGATCTTGACTGATAGCTGCTGGAGATTTTAATGCAGTAAATTAGAATTCAACTCATAAAAAAAACAGAAAAATACATAAAGTTCTGTTATACTGATGTTGACTAAATATCATTACTAAAATAAAATAGATGAAATAGATGCAGTACCTCTCTTTGTGGGCTGCTGGAAAATGTATTTACTGATGAATCTACACAGGTTAAAAAGAGAAAAGCACTGTATTTACTAAGCAGCTTACACGTATGGCACAGGCACTAGCCCACGAAGTGTTTCCTCCAGAGGCATATAAAAACATTCACCTGAAAAGTTCACCTTCAATAAAGACAGCTGTATGCAGCAGAGAGCCCAGGACCTGCACTGCAACGACCCATGTTTAAATATATAGTGGGGGGAGAGGTATGTTGTGTCAGCACAAATTACACAGACAGCTGTCAGCTCCATCAGCACTCAGTGGAAATGAAAATTCACATCTAAAACTGCTACTAATATACTGAAGTCAATACCGCACCTCAATGACATTCAAGAGCAATATACATTTAACAAGAATATTCGTTAGCGTTAAATGTCAGTGCATGATGGACTGATTCTGCAGTATGCAGTATCTGACAGTGATTAATCCTGATTAGTCACTGACATTATACATTTAAGGGGTTAGTTATGTATGGTTTGAAATGGACGTTTATTTTTGTTGTTTTTATGAAACAAATATGTAAATGTAAAACATGCAATTCACCACAAGATGTCTCTGTTTGTCCAGTTTGTAGACGGTTCCTTAAGAATACCTATGACAGGTTGACAGTCCACTGAGTCCAGAAGTTTGGTTAGTGGTTAGCACTGTTGCCTCAGGTCTCTGCGACCAGTGCTCTGGGTTCCACCCCACCTTTACATGTGTAGCGTTTGCATGTTCCCCGCTCTCCTCACCCACCACATCCCCAGAAATATATGCTGTAGTTAATTAGAGTTGCAGAACGGTGTGTGTGCGTGCATACACGCTATGATTGGCTGGCACCCCACCATGGGTCATTCCCTACAATGGGTCAGTTGCCCCTACACCCCTCATGACCCCACACAGGCCAAGTGGGAGTAGATGCGCGGCACCCTGGATATTGTGTGAGATTTTGGCAGGCATTAAGAACAGGTATTTTTTATTAATTATATTTTACAAACACATTCTCTTGTGATCACAAGGATGTTTGGCCTAAATTGAAGCTCTTAATTAAAATATACAAGAGGAAATCAGACCAGTGTATCACTTTCTAATACCATAAGCTTTTAAAGTGAAAATGACATATAAGTCACCACGGGGAATTAAAAGAACCTTTTTGGCAGAAAAATGGTGTTAGATTATAATAAGACAGCAGACCATAGACCTAAACAACACTAGACAAAAGAGAACGATTCCAAGGGCCCCTGACTGACAGTTTTGAAACATATTTGGATTAGTGTGGGTTGGGGGCCCAATATGATGCACTTTCATGGGGCCCAAAATCCCTAGCAGCACCCCTGATGAGCCCATTTATAGAACACGCCTGCAGGGACTCATTTCAGTAATGAGCAGATGTAGAGATAAGTTTCATTCTGATTGAGCTCATCATTCAATCGGAGTTGTGTAGTCAGTCTGCAGATACGCAGTTACTGGCTGACACCCCTAAAGCAACTGAAAGCTGAGGGACTTTCACAAGCTTCACACTTAACAGCAAGAGTGTCTGGCTGCACCTGAGCAGGGCTGCACGTCAGGTTTGCCCCCAGGGGTTTTCTCCTACTACATAAAAAAAAAACACTAAACTCTTTAGACAGCTGAAGAATATACATGTGTAGGTTGGACAGAATTTGTCCTCCAAATATGATTTATATTCTGTACGTGCTAAGCATTGAACTAATATGTAAACAGTATTTTCTATTGATTTACACACCTCACATTAATTTGATATTATGCATTGCTAAAGATTTTAACCCTGGATTCAGAGTCCAACACTGTTATCCTGACTGAGTCATTTGGTTTGGGTTCCGTATGATTCAGCTCTTGCAGTGCATCAGTAGTGATTTTGTAGGTAGTTGTGGTGGGGGGGGGGAGCTAAATTCCTCACCCCCCCCAAGAAAAAGATACATAAGATCTACAGACATTATAGAATGGCACCAGTAGCCTAGGAACAAGGAGCAACACTTGATGAGGCACAAGTAACACAGTATTATTTAACCACATATGTATAACATTTGTTTTATTTAACCACAAACTAAGTTTTAGTTTGATCTCATATTGATCTCATGTTAGTTCATCATTAATAAATTGTGATGCATGTTTTATTTCAAGCACTTACTATATTTGTTACTGTATGTTAATTCTGTAAACCTTTGTGAACTACTGAAGAAACCACTGAAGGAATGTAATGAATAACACATGTGAAGTACTGATCTCATGTTTGTTCATCATTAATGAATCGCAATGTATCTTTTATCACAAGTAGTGACTATATTTGTTCATGTTTGTAGTTATTACACAGTTTGTAGTTGTAGTTAGCTATTACTAAGTTTCTGTGCCCCGTGCAGTAATGTGTTACCCCAAGAGGTTATAACCAGGTTCTTAACACAGCTTCTGATTAACTGAGTAATCCTATTGATTACCTTTACGTTTTGTCTATATCCATCTTGCAGAAGAGGGCACAAGGCTGGCATCCACCCTGGGCAGGATGTCTTTCTATCACCCATCATAACTGCAAAAGGACGCAGCTGCAGGAGGAAGACGTGAAGGTAAGTAGGGCTGCTGTGGGCCTTACAGTATGTCTGGCCAGTAACTCATTTTATTAATAACCGCTGCGCTGTAATTTGCCTGTAGTAGCACAGCGAGTGTGGAGACATAAGCTGTTCATTAATTACAGGAGCTCAACCCTTGATTCATGTACTGCATATTTTAAAATACTCATAAGCCATGTGAACACTTAGGATAGCTGATGCTTATTAACTTGAGTGAAAAACAACTGGAACCTGCCAAAGATTCGTATTGCTTGGCCTTGTGCTGACATTTATTGGAACAGGCGAGTCAAAATCAAATGATCTGGTGTGATCAACTTCCAGACATTTTACCAAGAACTCATGAGTCAAGCGTGTCAAACCTTTTTGAGGGCACAGCGATGCCGCCGGGAGAAAGAAAGCATTAACTGACCAATATAAAACCATAATGCACCAAGGAATTTTAACATGATATAACTGGAGACATGAATTTCACTTTAAATCTTACAATCTCAGAATGCAAACATATACATACACTTATACTAAACAGACACCAGGAAAAATGTGGATGTCTCATAAAAATATACATTTTCAAGATGAACCAAATTTTTGAAATCTAATTTTTAACTCGACACAAAGTCTGATGAGAGAATTGATTTTGCTGCCTGACATATTATCTTGTTAAGTAGCTACAGTTTGTTTGTAAATATACCCTGGCAGCAGAAACTTTCAGACAACCAATCAAACGCCGGTTCCGAATAACAGGAATAATATGATGAGAGAACCTGAGAAGCATTTAGAAGTGCAATAAGGAAGTGAGCAAGTTGTTCAGTCTGCTCCAATAATGGAAGAGGTGGGGGGCGGAGCCAACATGAGTATCACCGACATAATGAGAGATGACTTTAAATAGTGATATCTATTCATCTGTATGTGCTGGCCAACCAGCTAAGATTAACTGTTGCTAAAGGGATTTGGAGCAACAAAATGGTGAGGTAGTACTACTATTAGATTTGCAACCCCCAAAATTATGGACGGCATGGGACAGTATTCCCTTCACAATGTTATAGTATAACAGGAAATTAAAACAATTTTTCTTAGAATGTTCTTTTCAATAATGATATGAAAAACTTTGAGTGACCTCAGTACAGCCATTAGCAATCTTCACATAGGCATTAATCGGGCAGAGCAGTTAATGCCGTCTGTAATTCAGATTTACGACTCTCTTGCGCTCATATTTCTGGCACTGAGATAATGTTTCAGAAGTATAATGCTACAGGAGCTATATATAATTCGGGATCGGGCCTGACTGCAGCCAGGAGCTGAGCACAAAAGCTCACCCAGGATCCACGCGTCACAGACAGTCCCTATTTAAGTTCTAGAACTGAGCCGCTGACTCATTCTTCGCATATAAAAGTGTATATATTTTGGCATCTGAACAAGCTAAAAGAAATGAAACAAATGTATCCTCTGGCCTACGTGCACGCTTCCTGCGCTAAATGAACATGCGAGCCTGCGCCAACGTTTCTCTGAAATACATATCACGTTAAATATTCATTTTATGTAAATACCGCCATTTTTCATTCACAATAATGTCTGCAGAGCAAACAAATTTTGCCTGTGACATCTATATCGACGCAGGCGTCTTGTTTTCTTTCGGCTCATGCATTGTTTTAGAGGCGGATGTGGTTGCTGGGCTGTTGGATTAAACGATGCAAAGCCACAAAGTTTATCACCACGAACTCCAAAACCCTAGGTTTCGACATATGTTTACTTGAATTGCCATCCTCCACCATCTTTCTCAGAATGACGAAAGGACGCAGCTGTTTCTTGGTGGAACTTTTTGCTGTCATGCGATGGCACCAATACACGGAAAACGAAAAAAGTAAACAAAATATACGGTTCACTCTATTTTAACCATACATTTACTGCTCTTTATCGTATATGTCGTAGACAGTCAGATGGGCGCTAAAGAAACTGATTTACAAGCAAGCGCACCTCTTCTGGTGTAAATAGGCCTGCATAGGACCGAATGGTAAGGCGACGCGCCCTGGTTCTAACTGCCTCCGTGAGAATGTGGCGACGTGTCACTGTATTCCGTCTGTTTTCCTACCTGCCTGCTGGAACAGTTACACTGAAAGAGCATGAGACCACATGAGAGCACCAGGCTTTCCCTTCAGCGGCTCTCTCTCAGCTGTTAAGTGACTCCAAGCAGGACCAAGCGGCCTTACCGAATCCAGCTTTCATGACAGTGGTGGGGCACTTTGCCACCTGCTCCACCATGACGGCGATGCATGAAATGCCAACAGAAGTGCACCGTGTCGTTTTCCCGGGCAGAACTCTGACTTAAAACACCTTGCTAGGGACAGATTCCACATAAGTGATTCTTCTGCGCTTTGTGTAGAAATGACACTCCAATTATGTCAACCCTCGCCTGTTCCTGCTGATTTATAAAACATGTTAATGTAGATATGCCACAAATGCATAATTAAGTGCTTATTTGCTGCTGACGATAACGTGTGGGGAACATTTCCTTGTGTGATATTACCAGTTAGTGAGCCTTTCTCTAATCTAACCCTGAATCTCTCCATACTCTGACAACAGAAGGCATTGATGTTAAAACATTTAATGGGAAAATGCTTAAGCTATAAGTCACATGACAAAATCATAAACAGTAAATATTGTTTGCCCTTTATGAAAGGAAAGAAATGTCATCAAATTAAACACATAGATAGGTGAGGTGAATAACATCAAAAGCAATTTAATAACATGAGACCTGAACCTTCTGCAATAGTTGGGTATTTTTTTATGAAATTAAATTTAAAAACATGATAAGGAAAGGCTATTTGTGGGAAAACAACCATGAACCATGGACCACAATGATATGGCATTTTTTGGTAGTTTAATTCAACAAAATATACTGTCTTTGATCATGCTACCAAAGGTGTCATTAGGTGGTTTCAGTACAGCATTTGACACAAGCACTTGCTCTTGTCCTTAGTAGCTGAGGAAGACCCCTTTCATGTCTGCTTCTATGATATCAACATCCAGAGAGACGCTTTAAAGCAGGAACTGAGATACTGAGGTACCGTGAATGAATCACTTTTGTTGATGCGTGTAAACATTGTTCTGTTGAGTAGTGTCCTTTGCATTTTTTTTTCAAAAGTGCTGTTGACTAAATGTTGATTGAACATTGCTTTAGCTCATGAAATACAGATGTTTTTTTTTTAGTTGACTGAAGTGGTACATGCTTCCAATACAAACAAATTATTGTAAATTAACATTGGGTTTAAAAAAGGACATAAATGAAAGCATTTATTAGAAAACAATCCTTCCAAATTACTTATCTCTAAACTAGTTTAATGAAGACAGTATTGGTACTCTTTGCAAAATAGAAAATTTTCCAAAAATAAATACTGTACATATCATACAGAAAAAAATATCAATTTACTTTTCTTACATTAGCATGCTTTGCTATTAAATACAAGTCAGCTGTAGACCTTTATATAACTCTGTTAATTTCTGAACTGAGATCAACTTCATACAAACTCTTTTCAAAGTGGGAATTGTACTTATATACTTGGAATTCAATAATACAAAAATCAATTTATAATATGAGAACAAACAATTTAAATCTACTGTTTTATTGAAAATGTACATTTACAGGTAGAATTTTTTTCTGTTGTACATACATATTAAACACTAAACAGTTATCCTACACTCTAATGAACGACTCTTTGTAATTCTTAGTATGGATGTTTTTAAGGTTCTAAAAATACAAATCACTGTATCTAAGTACTTTATCTCTGCCTTCATACAATTCAATTTTTTAACTTGCACAGTAAACATTAAATACACTAAAGTGAATATAAATATCTAATGATCTGTACATTATTGCGTTGAGGGGCTGCAAGGTAACGTGCTACTGTTACACTATTGCAAAGTAATGAAAGGCCGATGATTTCCCTGCCAAAGAACAGGCAGGTAAGATAATGGATAATTGCCATATTTTACCTTATTTAAAAAAAAAAAAAAAAACCTTAACTGCAGTCATCTGTCTAACCCACTGAGAATTTGAACTGTAGCCTCCTTCAAAAGCATGTGATGGAAATACTTTTACTGAGATGTGACTTATTATGGCTACCTGGGGGCTGTTTCCTTTTGAGGTGTCTGTGCAGCGAAAAATCAGTAGGCAATAAATAAACTGAAATACAGCTCATTAACTACAACAATACACAACAGCACTTAGGCCCAAACAGCATTATACAGTCCTTGACAACATCATGATGAGATTGAATTTTGCACGCTGTCCTATGAGATGGTGGCAAACCACATTACATGGGGAGGTGAGGCTGTCACTTGCCATTGAAACGGAAGACGGTGGAACTTCAAGTCATTCAGGAAGCACTTTGATGTTCTTCATTCCTAACATATCACATGTACAAGCCCTCGCTCGATCCAATTTGGTTCAGTCGCTTGGACAACACCGTCGAGGGAAAATAAGTTAAATCGACACACTGTTGCCTGAAGCACCCCCTGTCCTGCCGAGTCATGGAAGAATCCACGTTGCTATGGGTGCAGCTGGGACGTCCACTGCATGACACACGGCACCAAAGAGACCCTTCTGGAATGGTCACTTAGCTTGAGGAGGTTCTGCCTCCGCGCTCGAGTGGAAGAAGGGATTAATAGGGAGCAAAGAGGATAGAGCCGGGTGCTGGTCGAATCGGTCCAGGGGCGGCTCTGAGGAAGGAGGCTGGGAGAGCCGTCGTCTGGAAGAGTGAGGTGTTAGCTCGCGGGTGCAGGGATATCGAGGGCATTGTGGTGGCAGAGAAGGGGGCCGAAATGAACGCGGGCGACAGCGGCTTCACCAGCTCTTTTTGGAATGCGAGTTTGGCCTAAGGGGACAAGGGCAGGTTTATGGGTAAATAGATCGGCAAACGGAAAAGAGGAACTGTTTACATTCGGAAGCCGCCATCGAACCATTATTTTTCCCTGAAAGCAAAGGCCTTGAAAAGATTTCGACTCAGTTGAACTTTCAAAAGAATAGCATTGCTTTAATCTGACATACTTTTCACTAGAAATGTAAAACCACCGGGTTACTGTCACGAGAAATAGGTTCAGCTAGATTTAGTCAAGCTGTTATATAAAGATTAATCATCCAATAGTCAGGCCAGATGCTGTTAAAATTCATAGGAAGACTTAATTTAAGCCTCCAACCTCACATATAAAAAAGCCACTAAGGAAATAAATATTAGATGGTTAGAGCATTAATCCTGTGAATCCAAGGCATATTGGCACAGAGAGACATGGAAGTGGAGCAAAAGAATCCTTACTGCCAGGGCGCTGGAGCTGCGTTGCTGCTTATTATAGGGGCTGTACTTGGGCTTTATGGGTTTCCCAGCCACCCGGTCTTTGTGCCTCCTGCTGGAAATGTGCTGCAAACAGAGGGACCGTCGTGAAGCAGGCATCACAGGACAAGGCCACATTTATCATCCTTAATAAGCGTATCGCCTAATGACGTAGCAAGCCGCGGGTTAGCGCTGCCACCTCGGCCCAGCGGCCGCTACCTGCTTCAGCTGTATCTCTGAGTTGACGTGCACGTCGCAGATCTCGCAGTGGAACGTTTTGTTCTGGAGCCCCGACCCCTTGGTCACGGCAGCCTGGACCTTGAGTTTGGAGCCAGGTCTCGGATAGGCCTTAATGGGACCGGCTCCGTTTCTGGCCTCAAGCATGGTCTTGTGCTTAGAACCTTCCGGGACAAAAAGAGAACAGAGAATCCGCAAATGACAAAATTTAACGAAGGATCGCAACCACTGATGCAACGGCACTGCGGGCCACTGAAACACTCTGAAGCACACTGAAGATCCACAGGTAAAAGTACATTTAAAGAACTGTTTTTTAAACTACTTCAAACTGAGGTTGCTACAGACATTAATACTGTACGTAAATAATACAGAGTAAATAATTTAGTACTCTTGTTTTTACCTTCCTTATTTATTTAATTCATAAATATCAATCCATCTGCTACTACTACTAACATAAGTACTAGTTAAATAGATTGCTTCATAAAACATCTTTTCATCAGTCAGTTACTGCATGATGTCTATCAGTGGACACAGGAGGATGAGGGCATTCTATATATAGTGAAAAGTCACAATCATGGAAAAGAGGACACAGATGGTTTTCATTGGACAGCGACGATATATATTACATTTGTAAAAGTGTTACAGTATAATGCCCCCCCCCAGGCCCCCCAGGTGCCACACGAGGCCCCGCCAGGAATGCCATAAGCACCTGAGTTGTGAGCCTCCAGCTGGGACAGAGAGTTGACAGCCACTTTGCATAGCGAACAGTAGAGGAGCTTTTTGGCTTTCTCCTCCTCAGACTCGTCGGCGGGCACGGGTGTGGGGGTGGGCGTCTGTACCGGCGTCTCGGCAGGGGGGGGGGCTGCCACAGGCTCCGGCGCGGGCTTGCAGAGGCTGAGCGCTGGGGCCGCGACGGCAGCGAGGGCAAAAGGTTTGGGAGGGGTGGCGGCTTTAGGCACAGTGGGGGTCCCCTCGTTTTTTTCTGGGGGGGATACCAGCTGACAGTTAGTCCCTACAATGGTAACTGTATCTTCATAGATTAAGGCTGACACTCACACACAACACTTCTTTAAATGTCATTTGTGTAAGCTGTCCCCCCTCCCTGGAGGTGCTTCCCCGACACAAGGGGCTTTACCCTTTTCCCCGCTCTGACCCTGTCACCTTGTGCCTCGCCGTCCGCACGCTGTGCAAACCATCTCGAGGTCCCTCTGAGGGGGAACACTGCTGATGTCAGCAGTCTGATCCGCAGTTCGCGACACGCTCTGGGTGGAGAGGCAGCCAGGATCGGCCCCTCCGGCGGAAGCCGCGCTAAGCACTGATAAGCATCAGCAGACAGTTTTTTCTTCTTTTTCCCCCCACCCGCATTAAACTTCTGAATTAATCGTTCCCCATTCTTTTACTGATGGCACCCCACCAGAGAGCCGCGTGACACAGAGACTACAGGAGAGCTGGCCCGTCTCCCGCCAGCCACCGCTTACACTGCAGGTGCTGATGGTGCCCGGGGAGCCGCACATTTTCAATTTTATGCTTCAAACTCTTAATGCTTGCATGCGTCTTCCTACAATAACGCTCACCAAACTGAGGACGGAGATAATAAAGAAAGACCAGTTGGTTTTGGCCAACCAGTTTTCATTGGGCAGTCTTACTCTGCTGAAAACAAATCCATTAATCCTAGCTTATGCCATGGTTGCTAGTTTTGAGAAGGACAGTCAGTGTAAGTTCACAGTGCTTGCCGGATTTGTGGATGATGGGAGAGTGTCGTTTAAGACATAAAAGCATTATATAAAGCAGAGAAGTTAAACATTCAGCAGCTCCAACTTTTTCAAGTTTCTCTCCTGGTTGGATCCTTTGTTTTTGTTGCTAACGATGACAGATAGTTCTGATAGAAATGCCCATTTGGGCCTAAACAGAGCTTATATAAAGACAGGAGCAGCACACTGAGCACCACCATGGCATTAATCCTCTGTGATCTATGAGGGGATATCAAATATTAACGAGGGCCGGGGCTGTGCTCAACTGTCATCTGAGGAACTTTCTTGTGCATGATAAGGGTTGTGAAATAAGTTAAGCACTCAGTGGGGAACCTGGACCCCGTGATGCCTGTGTCAGAGATTTCAGATTTTAGGAACATGCATAAATGTGATGCATGTTCCATTTTCACCATAACCTGACCTTCCTCATGGGTTCAGGGGAAGGTCGAGATACTTTTGCATTACTTAAGTGAAGCGCCAGATCTCAAAATTATACACACAAATGAAATGCAAAAGGAAAGAAAATCATTAGGTCAGTAACACAGAAGCACAAAAATATAAAATAATATCATGTAAAGAAAAACTGAGAAATTCACAATATACTTATTCTTATAATAATGATCTTGATGAGAGCTGAAACTGCACGCAGCAGACTATCCAATGCTGTTTTACCTTACGACGTAATGATTCTTTTTGAGGTGCTGTGGTTCCAATACAGATGTGGCCGTGATAAATAGCACTTTTGATATGACCTTCCCTATCGCTCGACTCACACCTCTCTCCTCTTACACACCAGCGTCCATCGAGTCTTACAGTCGCCGGTTTCAAAAACCCTTAAAGCACTTCAAGTCGGACTGAAATCTGTAATGACCACCCAGGCCGGTGACACAAAAGGGATTTAATTCCACCGGGAGTGATCTGATTACAGATATGTCAGGCCATACCCCTCACCCACGCTCTAAGAAAGGAGGGGCGCGCCACGGAAGGACGCTTGAACAATGCACACTTACCTCGTCTCACGAGAATGAGCTATGGGAGGATGGTGATGTGGTTTCAAACCCCCCTGAGCATTAAACCCAAATGAGTGTGATGCTCTCATCTCACAGGAGCCTTTGAATAAGTAATTCCCCCCTAGCGGGACCGAGGCATTATTCAGGAGTGGGGGAGTAACAAAGGAAAACAGAGTGTGTGTACACGCAGCAGCACATGCATGCACACGCACAGACGCACACATGCCGGTGACAGATCAATGACACAAACCCAAAAAAAAGCAACTCAGAGCTTGCACATCACTCACAGGAGACACGGCAGACAAGAACAAAATGAACTATTAACCTGGTTGGTCAGTGCTGCTGGCAGCGCCTGCCGCGGGGCTGCCCATCGCCTTTGCCTTGTCCCTGGAAGGAGCATTTTTCTGCTTATTTTTCGTAGACTCCTGTGCTTTGAGCTTCTTGGCATGTTTACTGCCTTTGTAGTGTGCCTCGGCCTGGCTCTACAAAGGAGAACAAATGAACCATGCGATCAGGCTCATTTCTAGCATGGTGTCTTCTCAAGGGCCACAACACTCGAGGAAAAGACGGGGCTTTTAATAGCAGGCACCATTTTCGAAGGGATTGGGCAGGGTGGAGCCAAAATATTTACACGCGATCGGCATGTGTGACTGTGACTTCTCCGTCCTGGAATGTTCTGTCAGCTACAGGGAAAACTGTTTGGATTTTGGGAAAATTAACATGTGAAACTGGTGTCCATATTGCCATAATCTTTTAATTTGAATTCAATTTCATGTGAAAAAATCAATAGAGCATTTTACACTTAACAACAGAGTTCAGATTACTTGCTACTGAATACTCGCTTAAATGTTTCAAAGAAGTAGACCAAAAGCAATTTTTATAGTAAATACAGAACGTTTGTCATCATATCACTGTTACTGAATATGAAATGAGGGTTCTGCTTGAAAGTAATCATGGTTAGGTGTCCAAGGGAATAGAAATAGGTAAAGCTATATTTCTCATTTCCCAAATGAATTTCAGCACGTGAGAGGTCCTGCTGGTTTATTAAATTGAGGTCTCATGTGTGCATAATAAATCAAATCACAACCACTGGATACCATGGAATCATGGCACCTTACAGACTTACATATAAAAAAGGCATTGGACTAGAAGTTCAATGAAGCAGTTAATAAGTAATATGGTGTAGTTATTACGTGTGTATATATCTGTGTGTCGTCTGTTAAAGGACAGTGTATAAAGGCTAATGTTAGCCATCAGACAGCCAATTACCTTTTATACAGTGTCTACGTAGGTGCCTCTATTGAAAGAAACATATTAACTTCCACAGTTAATATATCTTTTTTAATAAAAACAACAAAAAAAAACCATAACTTAAGCATGCAAGTAATGTAATGGTAAGGTGTAAGGAAAGAACAGTGCATAGAGGTCTTCCAACAGAAATCTTTATATTATGCATTGCTGTTTACCAGAAGCAGAGGACAAGGACAGAGGGACACTGCAGAGAGACTGTCCACTGCCCGCTTGCTGGGGTGAAGCGGACCATGAACGCAGCAGCGGTACACAGGCACAGCGCACATCAGCACAGAGCAGAAAGCAAGGACTACGCTTGTCCGCCACTTGTCACCATAACTCACTGTCACTCGTGTGACCAAAGCCAAACTCGGCACACTCCTACGGACAAGGGCACTATAAATTCGAAAACCAGCTGTGAGTTTCGGCTGTTTTTATTAGTCAGGGACGGCTGGACAGGACCGCACTCATATCCAAAGTTTTATTTACTTTTTATATATTATTATTCTATGTAGGGGCTACCTTTTGTCATGGATGATTGTAAGGAAGATCTGAAGTGTCTGTAAGACACTGGTCTTACAGTTCGGAGTTCATTTCCAGGTCTGGGACCGTGCAACATTAAAGAGGATTCAGCGTGTCCGGGATTTCTACAATGGCTTCTCCTCCAAGCTCACTGTAATGCCTGTTTGCCCGGCGACACGTGGAGATCTCTGCCTATCACTGCATGTGTTTTTGGGTAGTCTGCAGTGTGCAGTCTGCAGTGTGCGAAACTGCTACCGGCTCACAGACAGCAGGACAGAAAGGACAACAAACATCAAATCTGTGAAAAAGCCAGGGAAAGAAAAACCAAAACATCTCATTTCCAGGTTCTCCTTGCATCAGGCTATGGAAGGTGATGTACTACAACTGATACATTACAGACTTCATTTCTTACCGCTTAAAAATGTTACCTTTTAGTATTCGCAAACAGAAAGACTTACATGCAATTTCAGCACAGCTTTTATTGTGCAACAAGACTACTTACGTTATTTGCAATAACCATCAACAGAAAAAAACATCTGCAGCTATTACACATGGGCTTACTTGAACAGATCCTTCTAGTGAATTATATTACAAAAACCACAGTCAGCCCTATATTCAAAACTACATGAATCCCAGTGCAGGTCTTTTTCAGCATTTAAATCACTGGCTGAGTGCATCTTTTCTGGAGTGGTGTATGACTTTGGCAGACAGGCGATGAGATGCCTAAGCGTTTTTATTATTATTTTTTTGATCACATGGATGAGCAAATTATACAACACAAATGTGCAGTGCCCTCACTCTTGGTCTGCATCTCTTTGCACAGCCTCACCGCTACCTTTCCAACTAATTTTCGTCAAAATGTCGCACACGGTTAGATGTTAGAAGTGTTTTTTTTTTCCCTGAGCCATGATTCTGGAACTTTTGGATAATTCACAGAAAGCACTACAGGCCAATGACTCCAAGCCGCGCGGTTACCTTTCATCTGTGACGAAGATTCAATTCCTACTATCCCACATTCCCTAACATTGATCCAGAGAAGAATATTCAAAATCAAGTCTTAATTGCTTTCGTCTTACAGGACTGAGGCTAGGAGCTTGCAGACCCCCTGTATTTATATGCAAATGTGGAGGCACATTAGCGTCAGCATAGCTTCCTCACATTGGTTCCTACCAGTGATGGACTTTTAGGGAATGTAAGGTATTCAGTATATCAGGTTGGGCCGTTCAGTTTTTTCTACCAAAGGCATCAGGGGCAAAATAATGCAGATACTATCTACAAATGAAAAATCATGTCCATATTTCATGAATGGGAATGTACATAACATTACGGACATTGTCATTCAAGCATTTAACAAACAGAACGCTGATGGATCATCTGATCGATGTTTCTTCTGACTGTAAAACATCATTCCGGCTTTTATTAAAATGCGGTTTTTCAGAGTCCCTCTTTCTGCAGGGGCTTCAGCTGTGCAAATGCACCATGAATGCCAGATTCATGTAGCCAACATCAAATGTTTGCTTCTAAAGCCACTGTGTCAGGAAGAAGCCAAATCCTATTTAAAAATTGTGAAAATGCAGGCTTCCCACAAAATGTTACCTCACCGCAAGTAGTGCTGATATTTTCCCACATCTTCATCCAGACAGGGAAGGACAGTAACCCTGAAAATCAGACCTCAGCCTCATTCTGTGGCCCATGTGTGTGGGGAATATAAGTGCTTTTCGTTTGGACACAAATGCTTTCGTCTCAGAGCTTTATCTTCCTTAGAAAACAGAACATTGTACCCCGGAATGAAACTCTCACTTCTAAATTAATCATACCTCATTATAATTAATTGGAAACGTTAACACCCCCCCGCCCACATATCTCGTTACCTTCCAATCTTGTAATGACTTAGCAACGATTGTATCGCAAACGCCACACTCTAAAACGCTTGCTACCACTAGACAATGTCTTTGACTGTAAGTCCCGACATACTCTTTTACGGACACTGTACTAACCCGTCGGCGAAGCTATGGAGGATCCTGTGTGTTAACTACATCTTACAAGCAAGAGGATCATGAAACTTTAATGAAGATTGAATGTGGGCCCCCATATCTGCCATCTAGTCTTCATTTCACAAACATAATTCAAGGCTTGTAGCTCTTTTGGATACCAGCCATACCTTCCGCAGACTCTTATTTCAGAGAGACCTACAGGGAGGCCGTGTGATACCAAAGTGGACGGCTGCTGGACAGTTTTTGCCCTATATAATCCACTTCCTTGTTTGCTTCTCCGCCCAAAGTGGATCGTACCTCCAAAAAAGCATAAAGTGTGTCAGAGGAAAATGACAGATTTTCAAAGTGACTTTATCAGACGCCCCTTGGTCTAAATAATTCCCTGGACTTAACAGGACTGGCGGGGTGGGCGTTGTTCTGGCTGAGTGTCACCGCATCCTTGGCAGCTCCCCGGCATGGCTAAACGTAGCCATAACATAGACGGGCTGCAGTGGAGAGGACACTTTGGTGTCATCTGCCCACCCCTGTCACGCAGGTAACACACCCCCGGACTACACCAGCGTGACAGTGCGCATGCAAACACGCGTCATGTGTGGGGAAACAGGAAACAACCACGCACACACACAAGCACGAACACCGCAACAGCTAGACAAATATAATTTACTTTTCAACCACAACATCCCTCAAGAAAAAGGATATTTAAAGTTATGTGTCACAGTTAAAACAAGAGCATTTTGCCTCCTTCTCTGAGGCCGTTTTATTTAATTCGAAACCTACTATTTTTTTGAGAACCACACTTTGTGTGCCCCATATACTGTATGAACCAGGTCAGATCAGTGTAAATCTAACCAAGGTCGCCAGGATGTTATTAAGTGCAAAATAAGGATTTATTTAACCTAGACTAGTGCATACCTACAAGAATATTCAACATCGGGTTCCTTATTAAAAGAATTACACTGAAAATAAGTGCAGAGCTACAACAATCACTCCTGAGTACTGACACCATGCTGAACCTTGCACTCTGCAGTGTATCGTCCTGTTAGAGTAAGGATTGTAATGACAAATAGTAACACTATGTCAAAATGATAAATTACTTAGGGGGCATGTCTGCTATGTGCCTGTTTGACTGACAGCATAATTACTGCACTTAAAAAGTTTCAGTCTGCTGGATATATAGGCATGTGTCTTACACGGTAACTTTGTAAAACACTTCTGGGGTACTACTATAAAACACTGCAAGGATTTGAGGCATAAATACTCAAAATGAGTCATTGCTAATCAAACGGTGATGTTCGTCATAACGTTCATGGATCCAATCCAACCATTTTTAACAAGCGCGGTGTAAAATCAGAAACTAAATCTACACCAAAATAACTGTCCTGTGAAGGTCAAAAAATATTTGAAAACCCCATCAGTACAAGGAAACCCCATCAGTACAAGGTACTGTTACTCCTCTAGCCTGCAATCTACTGGCTTTCGTAATCCACCACCGGGTGGCGCGTAACAAACACATTCCAATGACGTGCATTTTCCTGTCACATTTTCATTCGCTTCATTCTTTACCTTTCAAATAAATACGGTAGACAGCGAGAAGTCATGTTGTAATTAAGCGGGCTGAGTCGGTAGGATATGCACTAAAGTGGCACCGTTGTACCTGTGTGTAAACCTCATATGCTACTGCTCCTAACCACATCATCTAACACTGCTTAGAGTCCTCAGCTTGGTAGCTGGGGGAGGCAGATCAGCCTTGCATGTGACACGGGGAGCACCCCGCCTTCCGGTGAAAGCGGGTCCTGCCAAAGTAAACTCTTCCCGCACCACTATGCAAACAGAGCCACTATCATATGCCCAAAGAACAAGCAGTGCTGGAGTATAAATGACTGTTTGTTTTGGAGTAATTACATTAAGAACGGACTGTAGTCAAACGGAATGGAGGGGCGGGACACAAACAGTAATGAAACCACCGGATGTATCGTTTTGCGATAAGAGCTCGGCTTTGGAGTATATTTGTTACATGCCCTTCCTTATGGGAACACCTGTACCTGTACAAAAGTGCTGATGACATTTGTTCTTTGCTTTGAAACAAAGCAAATCTGAATGAAAGATCGAGCAGAACAGACAGGCTTCCAGACACCTGTTTATCCCCCCATGACCAACTGGAATTTCTCTCTACAAAGACGAGCGGGATTAAATTGCTCTGTTATTCTCAGGCACAAAGGAGAGATGGCATCAGTTTGACAATACCAACAACAAAGGCTGCTGTCACCGAGGAGGTGTACAGTGCCACTCAAAGGGAACACAGCTCAGCAGGTACAAGATCTAAAGTAGCACTATTCTGATGCTTTTTTCACTGGAAACATCCAATCAGACTGCGCTTAATACATTTATGCACCATATATGTATCAATGGTCTGTGGAGCTTAAAGTATTAGGTGAGAAAGCAAGAGGAATTATATAGGAAAATTGATCAGTTACTGGTGGTTTATTCCAAATCAAACTCTGGAGTTTGCGAAAAATATCATTCGCCCTTCTTGAGAAGGCATGAACGGCGACTCCATCAGCCAGGCACCATGACTCACGTCAGAGCACAATCAGCTACTTTATCTCCATTTAAACACAATGCACCAAGACCAAGGGTGAGCAGGAGAGGTTACGGATGAGAAGGGTCTCAGACAGACAGGTCAGGCACAGAGCAGAACAAGAATGAACTGACTGTGAGTTAAACAGCACACTGGATTATTACGGAGAAAAGCGAGACACCTCTTCGCTGCAGGAGAACCGTACCGTCTGAAAGCACCTGCACATTAGGCTGGAAAATGACATCTGCTCTCCTTTGCGTCGTGACCTGCTGAAATATGTCTCTTACCACTTCTAAATGGAAGAATATAAAATGTACTTTGACCTATTCAGCGTCGAGCATTTCAATCAATTAAGCATTTAAATCAATGGCTTTTCTGTGCAGCGCATTTCCACAAGCAATTTATCATCACCCCGTGATAAATTTTCCAAAGGAAATGAAAAGAAAGTAAAACCTAATTGGCAAATATGAGAATGAATTAAAAACTCCGGATGCTCCTTTTACTGAGGCTTTGTGTTTAGGATTATCCAGATTCCCGATATAATGACAAAGATTATATGAAATTTGGGGAATATTTCAAGCAGCCAGCTGCACACAGCAGTGGAGGACAATGGATGCACGCTGAGCTGCTAACCTAACTGAGCGTGCTGCACGCTGGCAGAGACCACTTCCCCGTCTGTATTAATAGAGATGGCAGCACCTCGGCTGAAATGCCCCGCTGGTGCTGCACTTGGATAACCGGATGACTTAGAACATGCTTTTACCCAAAGCGATCTGTAACTGCGAAAGTAGGCTCTGCGGCAGTTGGGGTCGAGGGTCCAACGGCATGATAATGCTGCCGACCAAATGGGATTTGAACCGGTAGCCTTCTGATGACTGGCCCGGTGTCCTAACACACACCGTGCCGGCCCCCTCGGGCTACGCACAGCAAGAGGCCTGTTCTCGATAGGAGAGCTCCAGCCATGACGGGCCGGTCCCTGCAGCAGAATGCCCTCGGTTTAGAACGTAATGGTTTCATCAATGCGGTGAGAGAGAGAGAATACGAGCAGGCCGGTCCTACGAGGCCCGCCCGCGCAGAGGACACTGCATTAAGCCTCTGCCGGCCGGTCGCTCTTTACTCCCTGACAGCTAATTTCCCGGCTGCCAGCTTCTGCAGACTACAGTTGTATTTAAGAAATACACCTGTGTCAAACTTCCAGACAACAAGACCCACAAAAACCGCCACAGAATCCAGCTTCAGGCATTTGAGGAAGCACCGGGAGATTAGTAATAAGCGGGAAAAAACCTATATATCTTAAAATGTAAAACCTACATAAAGTAAAGGGAGTCTCATAACAAATGCACGGCCGGTTCCGTGCCTAGGGACGCCATCCCTGCTGTCCCAGATGCCCTCTGCACGCCTTTCATAGATTTTCGGTAATGAGACAAAGCTCCTTACGGACCTACATCCAGGCAAAGACGAAACTCTGACAGGCAGAGGTATGCCCCCTTAATTTTTGTCTCCCTGGCCCTTGATTTCAACCTCTAAAACTTTCTGACTTTTAAATCAGCTCCTAGGAGACGGCAGAGTTGCGGGAATTTGCTTTCAATCATACAAAAAAGCCGGAAAAAAAAGTGGAATAGAAAGCCGTGCCGCGCTGCCAATCCCGGAGCTCTCCTACGGCTCCTCGGGCAGACGGTGGCCAGGCAACACGCTCCTTGCCGCTTCCACCACATTTTCCGTTTATAGATTAATCTATGAGAGCTGTATGAGAATGGTTGGGACATTAATATTAATTAAGCAGGAAAACTCGAAATTAATCAACTACACAATTAAAATGCCAGCCACATAAAATCCAGATAATACAAATTACCATATTCTGTAGTCAAATGAAGTGTTTGAAAATGATTACAAAGGAACCCCTAAGAAAAAAAAATGGAAATTTCATTTAGTATGCTTAAAAGGAACTAGCAGTACTTACCTTGATTATAACATGTGCTTAACATTGTCAGGAGAATAAGGAGGCATCCTGTTTAATTTCTGTCTGTCCGTCACACATGACAAAAGCATGAAACAGCCAGCAGCAGGCCTGGGTGTCTGTGGACACGGCCTTACCACTTTTCATGTCAGCCTCTGTCTAATGCTACACATACTGAGAGACACGTACACTTTGCACTGACGTGCAGCAACACATTCCTCCAGACAGGTAGATGTTTTTCAGAGGAAGACACCCGGTACTCACATCCGAATTAAATCGAAGCTGACAGATGCTGCAGGAAATAACTTGCTTTTTCTTTGGAGGGATGGAGACCCCAAACGTGTGGTTGATCACGGCTTTCTGCACAGGGTCCATCTGGAAGACAAGTGCAGGAGAAGCAGCGGTTAACGTCAGAGAGTGGGGGGGGGCAGCCCGGCCCATCCCTGAGATCAGGGAAGAGGAGATCCAGGAATCCCGTGCAAACAGACACTGATAAACACTGGCTGAGTTTGGGGATTTCGGAAAAGGCACTGTGTTTGGGGCAAAATTGTGAAAGGCAGAATGAACACTGGAAATGGATGAAAACAAAGATATAATGCAGATATAATGAATGGGTCCCTCCCGCTTTGGTACACAGCAGAGGTGCTGTGAGCTCTTTGTTGTTCAAGCCCGGTAGCTATTTCCAAACATACCCTCAGGATGAAGTGTCAGGGTGACGGATAAGGAGGTGAGCTAGAGGAAGGGCCCAGGCGGTCGCAGTGAATCCAGTGCCAAGTAGGTAGATCTGTCACATTCTGAAACAAACCTCATGCCTTCTTCAAGGCACCTGGGGCCTCCTATATGACTTCGGCAGCGGCGCATCCCAGCAATTACAGCGAGAGGATGTGGGGAAACTTACACAACCGCAATGGACCGTTACTCGGGCTGACTGCCGCCCGCTTGCGTCACGACTCAGAGAGTGACAAGAATCAATGACAAATACGCGGCAAGCAAGGCGAATGTAAAAGATGCAGAAAGACAGAGGAGGCCAAATCAATTGGCGAGAGCGCGGCAGGAGTTTGAATGACAGCTGCGGAATCATAGCCGAGTACCTGGAGCATGTGTAGGATCTCCATGAGTTCACGAGGAGGGCCGTACAGAGGAAAGGGAGGATCCGCTCTCAGGACTGTGGTGTACAGCAGTAAGTACCCAGCGCCACAGTTAGACATGCACTGCTGCCGTTCTTCTGCGCCTTCTGTTTCCCTTCCTCTCTCTCTCTCTCTCTCTCTCTCTCTCTCTCCCTCTCTCTCTCTCCCCCCTCGCACACGAACACATACGCACGCCTGCCGGCCTGTCAGCTGATCTCCGGAGACCCTGACTCCTGATTACTACCGAACGTGTGATGAGCTTCTGTTAAAGGCAGAGCGGTGGGGTGTCACTTTGCTCACGGTGAGCATCAAGAAGCCAATCCATTAAGAATTTATATGTTATTACTCACAGGCAAGGTGGATTACAGAAAAGCCAGAGGGCACCAATCTGCCTCCCCTTAAGTAATGTGGCTACTCTTCATCTCGGGATAACTGCTGCGGTCCGACCGGGTGGGTGCATTCCCAAGCTCCCCCCCACTGCCCTAAAACGGCTCTTTCGAGTGGTATGGCAGCCCCAAAGACTAACTAAACCTGACAGATGGCCTTTTGTGTGTGCTAATGCAGTACACGGCTTCGGCACGCAGGGATACCCGAGGGTGTCCGATAATTGTAGCGGGCTACGAGGGGCAGGCACCTGAGATCATGTCTAATTTATGAAAACAAAGGGAAGAGCCTCTGCAGACCTGCCCACACGACAACACATGGCGCTCTGCAAGGAGCGATTTAGTAATCTTTAATTAAAGCATCCCGTTATATAATTTCAGGGACAGCGATATCCTTTTACGTAAAAATAGGCTCACATGAAAGGTAACGGAGGCAGACGATGCTCTGAAAGATGCCAGCTGCTGGATGCTCTTTAGTGCACATATAATTGCCTGTTTGCTTTTTTTCCTGACCTTTCTGAACACTATCCATACATAGATTTATTTTAAAAAGGTATTTTACTGCTGTTTCTTCCTCTGCTGTCCATGCTATTCGTCACCTCAGTGCTGGAGAAAGTCCATTTAAAGGTTAGCTTTTAGGCATCACTCAGGCGTGGTTAATTACATTTCAGCAGAACAACAAGGACAGACTTCAGGCACCTTATTACCGAACAACCAATTCCAATCCTGTATGTCATCCCTCTCTCCTTGCAGACTGGGTGTAATGTAAAAAGTGATTGGAAATCGAGTCCAGTTTAAATATTACCTTCCTGGCCACTCAGTGGGCCAGCAAAGGCTGCAGTTCCATCACACACCAGCAGAAAGACTTAAGTAACAAATAATTCAATTCAATTCAGAGGGAGCAGTGCACCGGGTCCACGGCGGGGTCCTATCTGAAAGGAGGGCATTCCATAATGCGAGGTTGGAGCCAAGGTTTGGCTGGCAATCCTCAGCGATGGTCCATCTGAGTGAGACGAACTGAAACTGCATTTGCCATTTGCACAGGTACAGAGCTACGAGTACGCTGGAATTCTTGCACAGATTGGTCAAGGTTTAAAGAGAGCCGACAAGACTTTGGCATAAAGAAGCAAAGATGTGTCCAGGTTTTTTTTTGTACTATGGATTAAACTTAGATAAGATAGATAAGAAACATAAAGCGTGAACATAGATGGGTCCAGTCTGAAAGCCTGTTACAGCAGGATTCATTAAAAGCCTGCATAACGGCACCATAAATCCTAATGGTGTACCCCTTACCCAAATGCCCTACACATCTTCTGTGACCATGCTCAGGGAGAATGCCGTCCCAGCTATGATGCACACACACAAGGATTTCCTGCTATCGATGTCGCGACATGAAACCCTGTTATCTTTGAATCTGAATTTGTATCTCTGATTTGATCCCAAACAAGCACAACAAACTAATTCTTAGTGTCCAATAAATCCAATAAATCTAAAAATCTAAAGCTTTTAACTCAACCCAATTCATTGCCTTTAAAAGGATAAGCAGTGATATTTTAACCAGCTGGCTTGAACTTCACAAGAGGCGAGGGCCCACCATTTAATGCATTGTCTGTTTATATATCAGGATGTAATGATATATAATGCTAACGAAAGCCCACAGAGCGGATTACGTGCTAACGCGCTAAAAAGGCAGAACTGTTTAAAATAAGCACCACTGCTTAGCATGAAAAATACGGGCAGTGATCAGGGTGCCACTTTCTTCAAATTCTGTTTAGTATAAGTATAAGTTTTGACAGCAAGAGTTGATATCACTAACTGTTGCTTTAGGTATTTTTTGCACTAACCAGCAACAGCTATGTCACGTAAAGGGGCTGTTTATCACTTACATTAAACCGAACAGTTTCTTTGATCAAAGGATTCTTTACAACTATGTAACAAGTGAAAGATATTTGGCGATAATGGTATGTCAGCGGTCTGTCAGGTTTGTGAAGCCAAGGACGGATTCGCATTAATGATGCCTGATATTCTCCGGCCTCGATCCACAGCTGCCCTCGTTACCATGGAGCAGAAATGCAATCATCTGGAAGAGTGGCATGGTCAGTGTATGAACAGCTAGCTTTCTTAATCAAAAACAGCCAATCCTTATAAAAAAAGGAGCAAATCTCAAAATAAGGTCTGCAAGAATGTCAGTAAATTACACACATTACTTACTGCAACCAAATTAAAAGAACCATAACCTTTTTAATTTGTAGGAAATACTTCAGCTGGTGGCATCATTATACTGAGATTACATATAATTGAGTTCTCTTTCAATACTGTGATTACAGCTTTGAGCAGCAGTTAATTCTCAGCAATAGCAGCACTGCAGTTCCTTTGTTCCTTGAGACAACAGAAGCTGAGCTGAACACACTTATTTGAGAAAGACTGAATTTGACAGGCTGCCATGTCCTGGGGCGAGACTTCCACTAACTGCCTTAAACAGCACTATTGCATCAGGCCTCGGGAGGGCCGCGGAGAGGCTGACGGCAAAGCCAACACACAGTTAAATAAAACCAGGCCCTCGATTTTTCTGGACATTTAGGTTCATCAGATCTCTCCACTATCTGCTGACACCATGAAACCTGCATTTTGGGTAAAGAAAGACAAAAATCAATTTTTACTCCTCTCTGGTCAAAGTGGACATTGCATTCGGGATGGGTGGGGGTGTGGATCGATGCCCAAGGGCTTCACTTTGTTCAGTATGCAAGCAGCATCTCTGTCACACATGCACAGACTTTTTAAATTGACTCACTGATAATTGCAAATTAATAGCTAGGAGCTGAACTCCAGATTCAGTCTTTGTAGTCTTTCGAAAGCGAGGGCAGCATTGTTCACTGTTTCCTGTTTTCTGAGGACGACACAATTGTGCACTGTCACTGCTGAAACCGTGCACTGCAACAAACTGGGCTTTGAAAGTCACGCTCGGACTGCCAATCAGTGACGGCACGCGCCTAGGGACGGCGTAAAAGCGAGCGCTCTTGCCACTTACACGGCGACTTATGGCAGGCTTACCGTGTTGAAATTGGGGAAGAGCCCGGCCGGAGAACTCGTATCCACCGAGAAGGACATGAACGGTTTCATATCGAGCGTGGACTGCATCATCAGAGGAGGTGTCCGCACCAGCGCAGGAAGTGTGTTGCTATGGCATGAACTTCCTGCAAAGACAGTGAGAGAGAGAGAGAGAGAGAGAGAGCAGGAAGGAGAGGTGACACAGGCGCATTTGACACAGAGAGGAAGGTCCCTGGCACTTTCTTCTCAGGGCTCTACAGTGGCCCGGTTAGGATGAGGGACACTGCCAAGCGCGGGCATGCTTTTGGCAGGGAGCCCGTCGGCATGGGCATGAGCACGCTGCATGCAGATCAGTTTGCCCGGCTGGGCGCCGTGACCAAGGCAGCATGGGGGTGCTGCCGGAACTTCCCGGCTGAGGGGATTCAGGTGCAGGCCCTAGAGACCGTTGAAGCCTGACGTACTGCCGGGCTCAAAACACCTACGCTACATTCCTGCACCTGGGACACAGCTACCCGCCAAAACACCTGTCAGCATCCAGGAGCCCTCCTGCATCGCTGCGGGTGCCGGGCAGCAGCTGCACACTGGCCTAACTTCTGCATTTTTACCAAACACAGATGTGTGTGAGGGTGTGTGTGTGTCCTGCAAAGGGCTGGCATTCCTGTTCCAGTGTGTTAGCCAGCCTTTGCTGCTACAGATTGGCTCCAGACCCGTCTGCCACATCCCTGATAGGGATAAGTGGTTAGAGTGGATGGATGGATGGATGGATGTATGGATGGATAGCAGGCACTGAGGAACTATGCACTAGTTAATCAAGATGCATGCAGTGATGCACGCCAGACCACAACCGCAAGAGCCGCCAACCAGCTGGAGGAAAGCAACGACCAGATGTTCAACCAGGAAATACAGACGACACGCAAGACCCCTTTTATCCTAATTTTTTTTCTAAATGCATGCATGTGGAGCGGCAGTCATCCAAATGATTTAACGCTTTCTGGAGAAATGGGCCACCTGTTTAATTCCTTGAAGGCTCACGATCCAAAAAACACCGGATGCATATAGCACACGCACAGGCCATTGCAACACTCCTGTTGTATATTGTGCCCAGGAGATCTGAGATTCTCCTCTCTGTCACGGTGAACGCTGGCATCTCAAGTCTTGCACTGATTGGGCAATAATCACCAGACGCGTCACAAACCCGGGGCTTCGGAGGGCTGAAGTTCCAAATGAATCTGAACGAGCCCCGAGTGATTTTTTTTCACTCAGATGTTTTAACAACCCTGCTCTCAGTTTGAGAATTCCACATAAGTTCGAGACCAGGGCTATGCTTTCCAAAACCATCATAGTGCTGCGATCATAGAGAGAGAGAATTCAGTATCAGGACCCTCGGACAGATTAGGTCTCTGGGCTAAGCTCCTGATGTCTTAAGATCCTATCAACGTCCCTGGAGATCACCACTGTCAAGGCCTCACCAGCTCAGCATTACAGCTCTGCCACTCTTATCCATTCTCCACTGAAGCTGAAAAATGCACCACAGCACAGAAGAAAAATCTGGCACAGGAAGCAACAAACACCCCATAATACAAAAGCAAGGGAAATTGCAGCATTTCTGCTGAGGGGGCAGGAGAGTTACAGTGATTAATTTCACATAAACTTCACTGACAACGTGAAATTACACGATTCAGGATTCACAGAGATTACACACAGATTTATACAAAAAGTCTGGGAACACAGAACAATGTTTACATACAAGCAGACAAAGCAGACGAGCCAGCGTCTCACCAGTGAACCACCATTTTCAGACAAACACAGGCAAGCACCAAATGAACAATTACTTACACTGATCCGTTTGTGAAAATGAGGCTTTTTCTTTAAAAAAAAAAATGATAACCCAGGGGCAATTAAGTGATGATCAGTGTTTCCTGTTGTCTTTAGCTGTTAGACACCCCTGCTTAATTAGGCAATAACTAACTTGTACATTGTGCATGGAAGTTCATTTAAACTAACAGCAAGTAATCACGGAGGAAGTTCTGACATTTAAAAGAATGAAATGAAGAAAAACATCTGTTTTTGCAACATACAGTGATAAATGTATATTACCTTATTACCACTTACACACAGCTATTGTTATTTCAACTTTACCAGAACTTTCATACACACACATACATACAGAAGGAACGGTTCTGGCGCCGTTCCTCTTCACCATCTACGCTGCAGACTTCTCCCACAGCTCCACCAGCTGCTTCCTGCAGAAGTTCTCTGACGACTCAGCAATAGTTGGCCTCATCACTGATGGGGACGACAGGGAGTACAGAGAACTGACTAGGGACTTTGTGGACTGGTGCCGGCAGAACTACTTTCTGATCAACCAAGGAGCTGGTGGTAGACTTCTGCAGGCACAGACATCCTCCAGCGCAGCCGCCGAACATCCAGGGTATGGACATTGAGGCTGTGGAGAGCTACAAGTACCTTGGTGCTCATCTGAACAATAAACTGGACTGGACTCACAACACTAATGCTCTCTACAAAAAAGGGCAGAGCAGGCTGTACCTGCTGCGGAGGCTCAGGTCTTTGGGCATGCAGAGGCCGCTCCCGAAGACCTTTTATGACTGGTGGCATCAGCCATCTTTTACGGTGTGGTCTGCTGGGGCAGCAGCATTACCGCTGGGGACAGAAAGAGACTGAACAGACTGATCCAGAGGGCCGGCTCGGTTCTGGGATGCCCTCTGGACCCTGTGGAGGCTGTGACTGACAGGAGAATGGTGGCTAAGCCATCATCCCTGTTGGACAACATCTCCCACCCCATGCAGGAGACCCTGACAGCACTGAGCAGCTCCTTCAGTGACAGGCTGCTCTACCCACGGTGTGGGAAGGAGGGATTCAGAAGGTCCTTCCTTCCAGCTGCTGTCAGACTGTACAACCAACATCTTGCAGTTGACCACACACACACAAACACACACACACACACACACACACACATACCATGTATATCTATCTTTATGGGGACACTCCATTTATTCCTATGGGCATAACCCTGATCCCAAGTATGACACCCTTAACCCCTACCAAGCCCTAACCTTAACCATAAGTAACACAATAAAATAAGAGAGTTTTGGCATTTTTAGTCTTTTGATTTCAGACACAGATTTTTATAAAATTGAGTTTATCCTTGTGGGGACCAAAAAAATGTCCCCACAAGGTAGAAAATAACTGTTTTTTATCATACTGTGGGGACATTGGGTCACCACACACACACACACATCCAAACATCACAGACTGACACAAGGAGGTTCCCTCTCACGGGCAGTATCGCTTCTTTATGTGCAATTATCTCAATAAGTGCAATACCTGCCAATATTTTACTGTTTTTCTGTGTACGACATGTACACAAGTGCAATTCATAAACATACATATATTTATCTATATAAAACTATGTATTTCTTACGCACACAAATGTCTATTTATACACACACAAATGTCTATATTTTTGTAAAGTTTACTTTTTATCCAGCCTTAATCTATTGTTTTGTCTCTGTTATTGTTATTGTTATTCTCTGCTGCTCTTATCTGTACTGCCGTAACAATGCAAATTTCCCACTTGTGGGACTAATAAAGGTTTATCTTATCTCATCTTATCTTATCGTAATATATATATATATATACACACACACTGATTTTAATTAAGTTCATAAAATACAAAACATAAAATTATTCAAAGGGATGTAGCTGCACTAAACAAAAACAATGAAAAGCAAAGCAGGCAGAATTTGCAGTCTCCGCTACTAATATTACTAATATGGTTGTTTTCACTTATTGGTATAATATGAAAATGTATGTAACCGTGTCTCATAGATACTATCTGCGGTTGTCTGTATAAGAAGTACACTATAAATGTGCAGAAATGATAACCCCAAACAAGGCAACTTTTTGAAATGAGAACTTTGTGGACTGCGAGTCCTGCTGGCTTCGCCCAAGGCTGCTAAATCAAAGGGGGAATGTGGCTTTTTCCAACCTCATTCTGGTTTTTCATCTCCTCTGTGTTGTACTTCAAGTAATTGTGGCGAGTATGGGGGGACAATGCTCGAGGACTATTAGGGGGCAGTGTGAACTCGTCTTCCCCGCTGTTGCCTCTGTGATCAGGTCTGTATCTTGGTTTTCTTAATGGCGATCAAGGCCGACCATTAACTCTGATGACAGCACAGGGCCCGGCTCTCCAATGGCCTGTGATTGGTCATCAGACTAAGATGAAAGAGCACGACACTCCGGCGGTTCCTGCGTGGGCACACACGCATGTAAGGAGGGTTAGTTGTGAGTGTGCACTTGCTTTGGCCTTTGTGTACCTTCAAGTGATTTTTTTTTAATGAGTGATCAGTCTACATACGTGTGCGCACGAGTGCAGGGGAACTTTAAATTAAATTGTCTGGATTACCTGTTTCAACCCCTTTCTATGAAAACACAAAGGATTATGCGAATTGGAGGTTGTAGTGATTCACATTGCCAACGAGGTCAAGTTCAACAATGTGGAATAATTGTCACAGCAGTCTTTTTTATTCAACAGAACGAGTCAACGACAGAAATGTAGATGTAGATGTTGACCTTTTGCTTCTCAACCCACATGTCTCCTAAAATACCTCATCAATTCAGGGAGGAAAACCAATTAAAAGCAATGCCTGTTACCTGGGTAACAATGCTGAGTACAGTTTGTAGTAGGGGAATATTATGGCAAAAGGAAAGGAATTTTATACATAGAAAGAGAGAGTCATGGAGAGACGACGAGGCAGACAGAGACGAAGGGTGCCTCACGGCAAATATTTACACTGTGAACATTGCTTAACCATAGAGAGCAGAGACACGCAAAAGCAGGGCGAAATGCCTAGAGGCTTCTGATTTGGATACTGTCAAATGGAGATCTCAAGCGAAGATGGAATCCATTTCACATCACGTAGGCCTTATTACTGACCATATAAGAGACTATTCAGATTTTTCTCCCAGCCCCATAAAACACACCCAGAATCTGCGAGTTGAGTCCGAAGCCCACTGGAGACCTTTCAAAGACCCAGTGTTTTTGGCTTATTTCATGCCCCCTTCGTTGACACTGAAGCTGCTGTTTTTAGCCTTTTGTTCCTTTACACTGTTTTGTGAAACACATTTTCACTCCTGTACTGAAATAAAGTTCTTATTCCCTGCTTCCATTCCCATACCACATGGATCTGCCTGTCATCCCTCCCAGAAAGGGGCTGCATGGGTACATTACGCATATTCATCACGGGCCGCTCTCTATGGTGACCACCCACAGGGCATCGGGAAGTAAAATACCTCATTAGTAAGCAATAGAGTTTGTCCTCTGCTTAAAGTTTTTACCCTTTCTTATATGTACTCGCACTTACAAGTGTGAAGACTTGATTGCGGATTATGAATCAGAGGAAAGGGACATTACGTCAAGAGGTAGAGAATAACTGGGAATTAATTATGGTAATTCCTCTCCTTGGACACAGTTTGTGAAAGCAGTGAGCAACATTAAAAGTTTTCAAGAGAAGAACTGACATCACTTCCTGCAGGTAAGAATATGCAATCATGCAGCTGACAGAAATGAGAAGAAAACACTGCAAATCTGAAATCTGAATGGCCATTTAAGAATATGCCTACAGAGCCGGTCGCAGAAACAGCCTGCTATCTCTTAAAGGAAAAAAATGTGTAGATGTAATAGGCACTGCATGATTCAAGAGAACCGTAGAGGGCGAAGCCAAACATGGAACAGCCGTGACTGCGTCGTCTCAGACGCACTTTGCTCTTGCTTTTGCACAGGGTGGAGTCCTGTTTGATCAGCATCCTGTGTGAAGTCCAGCCCGCTCACACTGACCACACTCTCGTGACTCTGCCGTGACCCTTATCAGAGACTTCCTTCTGTGACTGAAACAGCTCGCTGCAGCCGCCAGGCAGCTCAAACTAGATGAAAATCTGCGTGAGAACTTGGCCAGCTTTACCTGTCCCCAACCCTACCCCATCTGTGCAGTGCCAACCACATCCTCTCCATCATATGGGGCCCATCATCTCGCGGTACACCCCAGCCCCGCCTCCGGGACCCCCCCAGCTTTAGCGAAAGGCTTCTCAAAGAGCCTGCTCACATGAAAAAGAGAGCAGCAGATGTCTTTGCTGTGCATATATATATATATATATATATTTTTTTTTTTTTTCATAAATGTTTTTTTATCCCCTTGGTTGCCAGAGGGATGTGCATGTCTAATTTCACACTTCACTCCCCCCCAGTACAGCTGGGTGTCTTCTGTGTTTAAATTTTTTAACACAACAGCTGTCTTTATCCTGGAATTTCTAACAGCCTACAGAACCAGTGCCTTACCAGCACCGATGCCAGCCACAGCGGCATTTCACTCAGTCACATATATTAAGCCCCCCCAGCTATTACAAGGGGCTCTGACATTTTCTATGCACGGCGAAGGTCTTCGGGCTCCCGTGGTGAGGTTGACTTTCGACTTACGTTTCCTCGCGACCGTTACGACCTCTCCACTCTCAACGGGCTCGACGGCAGCGAATCAAAAAGAGCACGGCAGGGATCCTTCTTTCTTTTATCAAAGGTTAGCGAAACCTCTGCCTCAGCGTACCCGATCAAGTCTTTATAAGACTGTTCCACCTAATAGTCCGAAACATTCTGCCGACTTCATTCGATGAGAATCTGACGAAAAGGTCGCCAAGAAGTTAAAAGTGTTCTTTGTGCTTAAAGGAAACCTGATGTGCTGCTCTCTGCAGATAACTTCTGAATCACTCACTTTTAGTCACTAAAATTTTCCTTATTAGATTATAGACTCTGCTACTGTGCTCAGCAGTTCTGTGAAGAGTCAAGTCAAATTATCAACAATCCAAGTTATATTTAGCTTAATATTAACGAGTCACACCTCGGAGTGTGTTGACAATATGTGGGAGTGATATTAAGGGAACAGTGCTCAAAGGTGAGGTGTCCTTCCGGGGTTCGGCTGAAATGGGATTTCAGATGTGACAAGAATCACATTTAGTGTGTGACAGCAATGACTGAGGCTGAAACAGGGCTGACATATTTATTCTATAAAAATAATAGTGTACAACACTCTTGAAATGCGATTTGGGAAGCAGTTATTAGTGATCAGCCTTGGTTTACTTTAATCCTATTAAGGATTAAACTTTACTTTAACCCTATACAGGTTTCAAAGACATGATAAGACTTTCTGATTTAGTAATACACATGAAATTTTACGATTAATTGGCTGAGGAAAAGACCCGATTTGCCGCAGAAATGCAGTAATTTTAAATACTTTTTTGTTATTCTGAGTGTGGTAGAAATCCATACAAAATAATCTTTTTATGTCCTTTTCGAAAGTCAAATTGCATATCCTGGAGTGTGGATTTGGGTATTTAGGAAATCAAGCAGTGCGGAATGAAAGCAATTTATTATAATTTTGGGGAGAGATACGGGCTGTGGACACAGGCTGACAGCAGGTCAGAGCGACGAGCTAAGTCTCCAGACCTGACAGCGTAATTGGCTGGCGTCAGCAGAGAGTTGCTCTGTACTTCCATTCCAACACAACAATACAGTGAGATAAAGAAGGTCTGTATCTAAAGAGGGCTAATTAGTCAGGGTAACCCCTCTCCTTGGTAACAGTGTGTGAGCCGAGAAAGCAGGATACCTGCTGGTCACCAGAGCTCCGGACTTTAATGTAACACAAGCAGGTTGTTCCTGTGCTGGGGCTCAGGTGTGCGACAGACACATCTACGGTAGCAAGAGGCTGGAAGCCATAAGCGCTGGTTGGCAGGACTTGCTACGTAGTGTGGGAAAAGGCTGCAAAGGATGCAAAAGGAGAAAAGCTGGACAGTGACTCGTTTAGGATGTTATTTACAGATCACAGAACACAGTATGTTGCCAGTGTCATGTCCGGCGTTTCTACGATTTTATGCTTCTAAAACCGCAGCAGAAGAAGGAAATCATGACCATGACATCATATTTTGTCATGTCTGGCTCCTAGGGTCACTAGCTAAGTAGAAGCACACGGTTGAAAATAGAGCCGCATAAATCCATGCCTTAAGAGGTATTTGTAAAATTAAACTGCAGGAGAACTCATTTCATTCCAAGAAATTTCTCTGTTGACAGACTGGGGATGACTTCTGATGGCAAAGAGGCCGCAGATGCCTCGGATTAGCCGCACCGGAGCCCCCAGGGTACCGGTTTATCATCCATACAGCATTCATTTCATCATTAGCTTTCCGTTGAGTTCACCGTACATTTGGAATTTTTTTAACGCCTGAATTGAGCATGACGTTAAGTGACAGGCCCTGTCGGGTATCAGACCTCCGCACTATGGCTGTGTATCTGCACAGGTCGTATGTCTACACAGTCTGCAAAGAGTGTACGGTAATAAATGTCCTGGGACTTGTGACTCATCTGGAGTCTGAGGGAAGTATTTTGAGCAAAGGTTTCCACTGACAATTTCACTTACAACATATGCTATTATTATTATTATTACTATTATTATCATTATTTATTTATTTATTTACTTATTTAGGAAAAAAATCTGACCAATGCAACCAAGTGTTAGGGCAGTCTCAAGATACAATACACAATTTTCTAGAACAATTTTTTTTTTTTGGCTTAAAGTGTTTTGCAATTATCATGTGATACCTAGGGTGAAATTTTGATATTATCATGAAGAGTACACCCCAAAAAGAAAAACAATAACATTAAATAACATTCAATATTTTCTCAGTAAAATCTACAAATACCATGAGAACGTTAAGCGAGTAAAAAAATTTGAATACCACTGTAAATCCTTAACTGATTGTAATTTAAATGTTAGTATTACTACGTTATACAGAATTTAATACACTTCATCTATATAAAATGTAAAAATATATATGATGAGGTAGAGTCCATAAATTCAGTTAGTCACTTCATTGGACAAATGGGTACATGCTGTATTGTGTAAACCAGTTAGGCATGAGTGGTCAGTTATATGATTATAAATGTACCAACCACCACCATTCTGGGAAAATCTAATAACTAGATTTCATTTCAGCGCAGATTTGCTAGCTTGAAGGGTAATAGTATTTAGATAGGAATGTGCCCCACTCCAGCCTAAAAATCCCTTGACAACATGGGAACATTTAATTAGTGTAAGTGGACAACAAAACAGGTATTCAGTCCTAGCAAAGGCAATGTGACACACCCCCCATCACATGTGAACTACTCAGCCTGCTTGTAAGGTTCTTATCTGATACACATAAGTATTCCCAAAAAAGGCTTGGAATGGAGAGAGTCTGCCTGCTCTTAGATCATCACTGCCCACACTGTCCACTACATCTCTCATGGTGAGGGCATGCTGAGGAGAGGAGAATCCAGCAGGGCAGCATCTGTCCAACACATGATTATTTGATTGGGAATAAGCAGCTTTGTTAAGTGGTTGGCAGTTTTTAACAACTTTAGTTTGTGTCTTTGAATGCTTAGCACAGAGCGTCCTGCAGCCTTACAACAATTTGTTATTTCTGACCATAAACACAAGGGACCTTATGCAGCATCTCTCTAAAACAGGAGTGCTGGGGTTTGAATCATATTACAAATTAAATTAAATAAAATAGTGTTTAGCTTTATACATAATGCCTGTCCCAATGTGGTCAGCCCACATCACCCTCCATATACTACTCTGACTCTAGGAGTACAACATACATACATTTAACACAAGTTTAAATCTCACATATTTATGTAACAAATTAATCTATTAAATCTCTGTTAGAAAGCACTTGACAAGCTTGGAAATAAACTGGTGTCAACAAATGTCAATTAAAACAGGAGAATTGTGGGTAAAAAAATATTATGATGATTATAAAAGAGGACTGCACAACCCTCCGAAAGGGGCAGCACGAAGACCTCATGTGGGCGGAGCTGGGAGAGCTGTCACCCCCTCCTACTGAGTAACTAAGTGACTCAGCGACTAAACTCTTTGGCTACTGGTGTGAGTCAGTCCACCCGTGGCAGCATTGATGGGAGTGGGAGTCTTAGAGCAGGGTGTACATCTAGGACAGCACACCCATGTTTACCCAGTTATAAGGCACGCTGAAGTTTACCTACTGCCATATTCAGGGCTGTACACCCCGATCTTAATTGCATGAGGGTGTTTTATTGTGCGTGTGTGTATAAGATTGGGAGCGACTGCTTTCTCCACAATGGGTGGATACGGCCCTTCGGGGAGCACAGGCATTGTAAGGCAATCAGCCCCTGGTTGGAGGAACACCCGAGTTCACAGCTGCAAGGACAACGAGGGCAGACGGCCGCCATGGATCATAGCGAGCAGGAAAGCGGAGGCATGCGGCCGATATTAAGCAGAGACGAACCGCGACGCCGCGTAAACATGGCAGAGCGCCGACCCCGCGAGGTGGCAAAATTCTGCAGTGAAAGACTAAATCTAATCTTCCATCACACCTACAATCTGCGCTTGTCTGAGCTGCGACTCCCATATTACCCTCAGACTCTGATGTGCCTCTCTCCGAGTTCTGTGTGAAATAGTCTCTCTGGACGCAGTCAAGGCTGATAAAAATCAAAATCCATGTCCTTCAAACGACCTCAGCTCTGAGAAAAAGTTCCCAGTCACCAGTATCGACATGAACCATACTCCCTTGTCATAGTTCATAGGTGTTCACCACCTTGATACAATTATCTTATCAAGTTATGTAAATACAGAGGCATCAAATAACATTTTCATAATTGTGCCGTGTAACACAGATGGGTAGTTATTAATGGAGTATTTGTGGAGCACAGCTGGGTTGTTCGCTGTCAATAACAGTATGTTATTAAATTGATCTTTAACCAAGAAAGAAATTGCACCAATGCCAGAGAGTGAAGCGACATAAAAAATCTGGCACAGTTCTGTAAATCAGAGGAAATGTTTTAGCAAAACCATTAGGGTATTAACGGGCCTCTGGCTTTGATAGTCTTTAACTGTAAAAAGTAAAAAAAAAAAATGGGGGTAACATAAAAGAAAAAAACGGAAAATGAAAATAATCCGTGAAGTCATTAAAGGCATTCACTTGTAAAATGTGCTGGAGCATCTGCTCTTCAAAAGATGGCAAAACAACAACATAATAACTTCCCATGACTTGATCTTTGGTTCGCAGCGGGTTAGGAAGCTAATAGTATTAGAAGCAAATGCTGTTTTAATGCTACAGGAAGTTCTGGTCAACCTATTCAGCAGAGGTGCCAGTTAAACGTGTCACTGGTTAATTACTCAAAGTGAAGCCTATGACTGTGTTTTAGGCAAAGAGATGGCTTTTGGTCACAAAACGTGTTTCCATCTCCAAGCTTTCTTATTTTGAGAATGAGTTATGCTTCTAGTGCAACTTAGTATCATAAACAGATTTTACCAGAAGTCGGTCGTATTTCGTCTCTGTAGTTTCCATGGAAGCAGAACACAGCAAGAAGGAGTTCATTTGCATGCCCCCCACAACATCAACAAACTAACAGCAAGACCTCACCTTCTGGTGAAATTAAAATCAGGCCCCCTTATGCAGAATTTTGCTCTCTGAACTCTTAACAGTGCAGTTCCGCTCAGAGTCGACGGACAAATATTTGCTGACATTTCGCCACTAGCCTGGAGTAACATGCTATTAATAATTCTGTGAAGACAGACGTTTGTGTTTCTGTTTTGACTCTCTGTTTACAGAGTTTGCAGCTTCCCTCCAACACACCAGCTTAGTTAAACTTAATAAGATTTCATTTTTGGCATTGTGTACCCTGCAGGCATTGCAAAATATTCAGAGATGATCTGGTCTAGGAAGCTTCTTAAACGTTGTATCACAAATGTTCATAATCGCTTCCGCGACGGCTGACACAAACCTTGAAAATGCCTCGTTATGTTGCAGGGACAGTGCTGCCCTCAAAAACGGCGTGCAATTCTGTTACGATGCTGCCGCCATTACTGTTTTCTCACATCTGAATAAACTGTTGACAGCAATTTCAGTCTTCATATTAAAGTCAAAGTCAAACAAAGTGAAAGTTACATCTGTCATCGTAATCACTACCATAGCAAACGACATTCAGCCAAACCATAACAATTTTGTGCCTTATCACGTTTGTCAAGCAGATTTACTTACAGATAATTAGCACACCAAACAAAAAATCAGCATCACAGAAGAGTTCGGTGTTACGGTGGGGGATGCACCACTGAGGAACAAAGTACACCCTGGAAACCAGGAAAAGACATCACCAAAATACACACCCACTTTTTTCACTCATAAGTAAGTAACTTTAGGCACATAATTGGGCTACATTTTGTTTCGAGTGTTTACATACCATACGGACAGGTATGACTATAGTTAAGCTAGAGTGAATATTATTTTATTACGAACAAAGAACAAATGAGAACAAAGAGATTTCTTCAAAAGAAAAGTTATGTAGTAAGACTGTAGGAACACTTTATGCTTTAATGGTAGATAAAATAAACAGAGACATTATAAAACCTGATTATGCAAATTCTCCCTCAATAAAACCCATAACTAGCTTAAATAAGCGTGTTGAGGAATCTGCTATTAAACTTTAATGATGAAAATATGCAGTGACTGGAGCGAAAGCATGTAATTAATGTTTATATTTAGCACAGTGCTGGTGGGGATTCGTCACTGAAGAATAAATAAATAAATAAATATATATATATATATATATGCTCAAAAAATGCAGATGAATGTTCCCCAAATTTCTTGTTCTGTTGACATCACCAAAACAGAGCAGAGTTTTGATTCCTCGTTGCATCCTTTGATGTCATGCATCTCTCTCTCTCTGCGCAGCAAAATATCCACTACGTCAAATGAAACTTTCACCTAGCAAAGCCTGCATTGTGGACATGGGCTGGTACTGCTGAGGCCAGTCAAGGACTCCCAGATCAAAACAGATCTATCTTGTGACCAATAGGGCTCAGTCAAGGATATCTGTATGAATTTAACATGGTTATTGTGCTGTTATTGGAACAGCATGCAATACAGTACAATATGATTTGGTTTTCCTGTTACTCAAAATTCAACCCAGGCTAAATTCATGATGTCACCTGACAACCAGTAAAACTACAAAATAATCTGGTCAAGTCAAATATTGTCAAGGAACATTTCTCCTATTGTGAAAAATACGACCAAAAAGGTCTTAAGGCAACCTTCCTACTCCTAAAATATTGTTTTATTGTTTTTGTTTGTTTACTGTAACTGTATGATATAGTACTCAGACAATATTATATTTCCTGACATAGAGTGAATGATTAGTGACTGACATGCCACATTGCAACATATTCAATCAAATACATTTTTACCACAATGTAATGGATGGCTTTTTGCAGACAAAAGCAGCCTGTCTGGACTGTGTAAGGTCAAAGACCACAGCTCCAGGGACCAAGAGGGAGCAAGTTCCTGCTGACTCCTCTGATAATGCTCTGTGACAGAGGAAGGAAACAAACACAGTGTCATGTCCAAAGGGAAGAGAGGGGGTTGTGGAGAAACCCCCCAGAAAACGAAAATGACTTCAAAATGACTCTAAAAATAAACCACCTCCGTTTTCTTTCTGACGGATAATGCAGAAACACAAACTGAACGGAGTCCATATTAAAAGTCCCGGCTGATCTCTTTCCACCAGCCTCACGCCTGGACTCGGCTTCAGGAAGCACAAATCTCTGACCTCCCATGATCCGTCAGCAATGACAGGGCTGCTGGCCTCAGGATCAACGATCTGGAAATCCACCTTAATCCAGGTTAGTGAGACAAGCCAAGGTACGACACACAGAGAATGGCGATGACAAATTTTCCTTTACATGTACGGTTTGCAGAGAGTGTCGTCGGTAACATCATACCACTGTATTAGATTTTTTTCTTTTTTTCTTTTTTAAAGTGCCATCCATCTCCCAAACGCTTACCCCGGTTGGGGATGGGGGAGCTGAAACCTATCCCAGGCAGCATAAGACAGCGGGCTGGGGTGTACCCAGGACAGGATGGCAGTCCATTGCAGGGCATGGGTGCATAAATGCTTAGGGATATTGAGACAAGTCAGTAATGCCAACAGAGGAGCAAACTTTCAAAACACACTCAGTCCATGGGATTCATTGCCAAGAAAAAGTTTTGGGAATTTAAGAGAAGTTCTTTGTTGGGTTAAAGGAAGACTGAGTGAGTTTTGGTTCCTGATACTGTAACATATGATGAGGAAGCTTGTCCTTAGGTTATTGGCAGATCTCAGAAACAACAAAAATGGACTAAGTTTTGGAAATTTGCTATTCAACTGGCCTAACAGGGTATCTCTGGACTGCAGGGAAATGCATGTGAGGCTTGGGTAGAACACGGAAACTATCCACAGGTACAGTAGAAAGTTTTAGGAGACCATGCCACAGTAGTATAGAGTCTCAGAGCTTTGCTAATCAAACAGCCCTGTTTTGATTAGCAACATGAATACAAAAAAGTAACCAAAAGTGGGTAGGATGCCCAGAGAAGCATCTGTTCTATGTCTCTTCATACTCAACAGACCTCCTAGGGGTTTTGAATATCCCCAGGGACATTGAAATAGAAGTTAAACGAGTGCTCAAAGGTCATGTTACTTGACGGTTTACTCTTGGCATGTGACCAGCAAACACTACGCCTGCACAGTATTGCGTACTCCATGGATTAAGACAAGTACACTGTTGTAGGCATCCAAAAAATCCGTCTTGCTTATAACCATAAGAGCAACAGAATCCAAATGTTGGTCCTGGAAACAGAATGAATGTCAACGGATGTGACTGAATATGGGAGATAAAAGGTGGATCAGTCTTCAGTGGCATGTGCAAGAAGATTTAACCCTACAGTATGTTGAGTAGAAAAAGCATTTCATTTGGATGGCTATTACATAATTCTAATGACTTCAGGTTTAAAAGTGAGGAACACACAAACATAAATGCAACATACTGTCAGTGCAGAAGCTTTATGATCAACATCCTGGTCTGCTATTCCTGCTGCACCGAAGCGACAGTGTTATTTTTTGCAATGGCTGTACTGTTAATATCTAACATCCAAGCACAGCTATTTTTCAGTTGTCAAACTGTTTGGTGTCAGGTTCCACCATATTCTGCCAGGGAGACCTCGGTGGTGACATTTCTTTCAACACAGAGCACACTGCCCAATTCCCAGTCCCTAAAAAACTATACAAAGAAATTCAATTCATAGTAACCTTCACCACAGTGGCACGTATTGCCACTCCAAATGGGATGTGCATCAATCCGTGCCCAAATAATTGAAACGATCATATGGGGCATAGCCCCCCCCCTCACCCCCCCCACATAGTCGTCTGACCTGTTGACATGATTTATGCCCCCTGGACGACTGTCTGTGTACCATGTTTCAGCCAGGTGTGGGGGGGGGATTTGGTCCTTCTCCACTTACCGAACTGGAGCTCAGTCACGGGACGGAATCCCGCTAAGCAGACAGCGAGCGTTGCCTAACTAATATCACTATAACCTTTCCTTATTTACGACAAGATGCAAAGCTAAGGAATAGCTATAAATACATTGCACATAGCCAGAATTCTTTCCACTAACAATAAAGCACCCTTAAAAAGATTTTTCTCCGCTGCATTTCTTTATACTGCCGAGGATATCGGCTTACCTTTTTTCCGATGACTCTACTGCTGATAGTAAAACGGGCGACATTTTATATTTTATATATAACCTCAGTTTTATTCGCAGCCTAACAGTTCCCTGTTTCCTAACTGCCAGCACTGAATTCGCTCCTCTGTGGCATATTAGCCTTTGCTTAACTGTACTTGATTAATGTGTGTGAACATCAGAAGACTCAGGCAAATCCCTCGTCCCTGGTTGGCAGGTTGCGAACAGCTTTATTTATCCTTCATTCTTAAAGAGTTGCCGCGGACGACGGTGCCGCCTGGCCACCGTGCAGTTGTCCCCTCTCCGGCTCACGGTGAGGCATTAGCGGCCTACGTGCCAGGTGTTGTGGATGCCACTGAGATTAAATGGGCCCCTGTTTGATCCACACTGCCGTATCCATTTCATCTTTCAGATGCGGTTACCCGTCAGAGGGATCAATAGGTTTAAAATATGAGGCAAGTGCAATATGTATCTGCAGGATTAAGCTGGAGGGAGAAATGGCATCCATTTAAACATCGATACGTGGCTTTATGTCCTTACAAAGCACCGAGAATTTGAGTATCCAAAACAAGAAACAAAAAAACAGTTTAGGACTCCATGTAACACATATTTGCAATTAAACCTGGCATAAAATTTAATGGCATAAATGTGAGAAAAGGAGTTCCACATTTATTAATGTACTTAGCGAGATTCAGCCTGCCAGATAGCCAACATATTTTACTTATAATGTGGGAAGTGTAAGCAGAGAATGGCATAACACTACAGGGAGCAATGCCTGAAAAATGCATTGGTAGAGCACCTCACGAGTAATAGTGGTAATAGAGTCTGCAGCCCTGCCTTTACACAGGTAGAGAACCTCAGTAGTAATAGTTAGCCCATTAGTATAATTAGTATAGCCTGCAGCTCTGCCATTATATAGGTTGAATACCTCTGTAATAATAGTGGTGATAAAGCCTGCAGCTCTGCCATTATTTAGGCAGAATACTTCAGTAGTAATACTTGTCTGCAGTCTGTAGCTCTGCCTTTATACAGGTTGAGTAACTCAGTAATAATAGTGGTGATAGAGCCTGCAGCTCTGTCTTAACTAGAGTATGCCAGTAGCTATTTATATAAGGCACAAAGGATAATTTGAACAAAGGTTACTTCACAGAGTAGTTATCGCTACTCAAAAAGACATACCTATACTTTTAAAGCCATCACAAACATATGCATTAAGCAAGCCATAAAGAATTATGTAACACAAGTGATTTTTTATGAAAGAAAAGCACACATTTTCATTATTTTAGTTTGCAATAAAGTAAAGCACATTCAAATTATTCTTTAGTTCATTAGAGATATTTTCATCATGTACAACATAGTCATTAACATAACTATGGCAGTAACAAGGGCAGTAAAAAGTGAGAACAAGCGTTAACGATTTTCATAATTAATGTCAAAACCTTTATATTTTTACATGTGTATTTTCCATTTCTTTCCTGAAACGATCATATGTAATAGAAATTCATGCTAGAACAGAACCAATTACAGCAAAACAGTAATGCAGGGCTTTGATTCCTTGTGTGAATATTAATTACCACAATTCAGAATATTACTATGTTACTATGCTCTTTTGAAGCTTTAAGCAGTAATAAGAACCACACAGAGAACCACAGAAATAAAATGAATAGCCTTAGCCTTCTGCTGATTTTTAGGAGAGTGATATGGTCAATTAGCACGATCTCATGCACTAATAATTAGTACACTGATTATTCAAAGGTTCGATGAGTGAGGTGCTTGTTGACAGCGAAAAAGGTTCGGAGTGCCCTGGCGTTTAACGTACAGCTGGGAGATCAACCTTTTCCACCGTTATAAGGAAACATCCTAGCTGGTATTATTTGAGTGTGGAAATTATTTCCTTTTATTACCATATTACATTCTTTTAGTCAGTTACCAAGTTTAGCAATTTTACTGCAAGATAAGCTGGCATGCAGGAGAAAAAGTAAATGGGTTTTATAGTATGACTGAGAGCTACATAAAAATGCAGCTCGGACACGAGAGCGCTGATAGTGTCGACAGCTTTCTGCCAGCTGGGCACAGTGCCTTCTGCTGTGCTACACGGCTGTATTTATATACAGGGCTTTCACAAGTTCATTCTCAAATGCCACAGTAAGTCACTGTGTTTATGCATTTACGCAAGGTCTGCATGCAAAAGTCAAAAAAAAGAAACGGCTCTCAACCAATGTAACAGTTTCTGTATGCAGTTAAACTGTTTAAAAAAGAGAAATGAATGCCCCACAGTACCCCTATCTGAGCAAGAGCCTGAAGCCAGATTAAAGTTATGCAGTTAGTCTCATTAAAACAAAAAAAACCAACAAAACATCTGTCAATGGCTTAGCACAAGTAAAGCAGACAAGGCCTGAAACAAGATTTAATCGGTTAAGCACCTGTCCTACTCCATTTTTAACTTAAAAAAAGTTAATTAAACCAAAGTCAAATTAAACTAAACTGTCCTAGTTTTCAAGAATATTTCTGTCCTTTGGGTTTTCTGTATTTTTTCCCCCAGAATGAAATTTAAAAATTTGAATTTGTAATAAAAAAAACACAATTTGCCCACTGCAGTTGGAGCCAATTACGGCGAGCGACATCAAAGCTTCTCGTGTCCGCTGCCAAAGTGCATTAAGCGTCAGCCAGGTGATAATGAATCCATTCGCTTCTACAAAACAGACCCTAATGTGGGATATTAAATGCATTCACATTCCGCAGCAAGGACTCTCCATACCTCAGTGGCAGATTAAAGCCTGGGAATTGCTCAGAGCTGCCCCTGACAGGTTTCTTCCACACATTAGAGATCAAACACACCCTGGAGTGGAACTGTCTGTCCAATCTCAATCACAGTCAATCTAAATTCTCCCGCTTCCCATCCCTGGCGGCTCCTCCTCTCTCTTCAGAAGCCTCAGACTTCAGCGCGACGGTCTTATAGCGAGCGCCCATCAACGGCCAGCAGCTGGGAGCCATAAGTAATGGTAAGTACTGTAGTCGTCTGGTCGGATTACTGGGGCAAGGGCTGGTATTTTTCATCAGCATTTGAACTTTTGCTTCCTGCTGACTGAGATGGCTGATGGTGTCAAGGGAGTCACAAACGCTTAATCCTGCTGCCGTGCTGCTATGGCACCCTTCGCACGCCGCCCTGTAACGCAATACGTTTTATAGTTTTGACTGCCCTACAGCCGCAGAGAAGGAGGAGAGGATTGTGCGGGTGGGTCGGGCTGGGGCAGGGTCATCCCATTTCCTTGCCTGCCGTAGGCGGAGATACGGAACGCGGGGTTATGGTTGTGCTCCGACCTCAGAGTAATTTGACGCTCAAAAACTCCGTATACATACCAGAACTATGACGACATTTTACATTCTATTTATTGAGCAGACGCTTTTATCCAAAGCAACGTACATTTTTTGTGGAAGCGGGGTCAGGCCATCTTTGGGGCACCTTGGGGGTGGTAAGCCTTGCTGCTCCACTGTAGCAGGTGCTGTTGGAGCAATAAGAACCTCGCTCAAAGGTCCAATTTTGCCGCCCACGGGAATTTAAACCTTCCATACACAGGCACAGAGTCCTAAACCCCTAAGCCACACACTGCCCTCACAGAATGATGATACCAGTCGTTGGAACAGGGAGAGTGGGTGATTGTACACAAGATTAAAATCTACCATGTACATTCATGTTCAAAATACGCTATATGGCCAAAAGTATTGGCCATATAGTGCAAATAAAAAAAGCCTCCAAATAACTGAATTCAGGTGTTCCTATCACTTCCATGGCCACAGGTGTATAAAATCAAGCACCAAGGCATGGAGACTGCTTCTACAAACATTAGTGAAAGAATGGGATGCTCTCAGGAGCTCAGAGAATTCAAGTGTGGTACCGTGATAGGATGCCACCTGTGCAATAAGTCCATTTGTGAAATTTCCTCGCTACTAAATATTCCACAGTCAACT
>JAODKM010000034.1:8601548-8616712 GCA_026780845.1 Petrocephalus sullivani
CCCCCCCCCCCCCCCCCCCCCCATACCACAACTGTATTGCACAGTAAAACAGACTTTCTTTTTTTATTTCTCTGGCTGTTGTGCAATGTCTCGGCACCGCGGGAGGGGCTACTTGCTTGAAGCGAGGCTGTGGCCCCGGCACCTCCCCACCTCGGACTGTGCCGGCCGACTGGTACCGACAGCGACCCCCGTCACCTCCTCTCTTTTGCAAATCGAACCTTTCTGCCTGGACCGATAGCTCGGCTGAGAATGTCACAGGGGACAGTACAATTAACTCACCGTGCAAATGCAGTTTCCAGACGAAAGCGAAGTGCGTTAGATTTGCACACAAAAAAATATCAAGAAAAAACTCAAGAATGCCAGTGCCCAGAAATACTGTGAAATGTTTGTGAATCCAGACCACTGGGAGATTCAGGAATAAACAAGCTTTTAAAGAAGGAACACGGTGCTCTAGGCATACCTGTCACCAAAAAAAAGGCAAGAAAAAAAAACGCCTGAGAACAGCAGATCTCGTCATGTTTACTTCTCAATCTAACATGAAGCCTCTTTCACACGGACTCATAAAAGGGATCTTTGTTCACGGTACGCCTAATAAATCAGCCACCGTGACACCATAACGTGCCTTATTTAAAGTTTTCAGGAGCCCTGGCTGGGAGCCAGCCTGGATCTCCGCTATTCAGCCTGCCACACATAGCCGTGGCCGCTGTCTGACAGCGGGCACAGAAGCCCGGCGCAGCCCCGACAGCGACAACAATAAAAAACCACCCTTAAAGCCACTCGAGGAGGCTGTCACAAAATGCACTGTGGGAAAAAACAGTGTCGTTTAGTAACACAGAGTTATATTGGTTCTGCATATGTGGTACAGCTGAGGGCTATGACACAAATAGGAATGGATTTGCTATGGATTGCTGTCGGGTGGATTTTGGGATCAGCACCCGCCCCAGAATGACGGGTCATTTTCACTTTTAACAAGAGAAAAGTCGGGAACATTACAAAAAATTGTAAGGTATTTTTTTCACGATAAAAAGGACGATCGAGCTGCTGCTTTCGAACTTACTCCATAAATTAGCATAAGTATTCAGTCCCTTTGACAGAACTGGATGCTGACAGAATCACCCCTCCCCCATCTAATCCCTACTCCCCCCACACCCCCAACCTCTATAATCCTTAGAGCCCCCACCACTCTCCTCAGCAATGGCTTCTCCCTTTGCCATCACTATGCGGCATTGCTTCGGTGTTGATGCAATTCGTCTCAGAATGAAAGAGGTCCCAGATCGTCGCCCATACAATGTTCCAGGGAAGTTTAAAGAAGATCCATCAAACACTTTTCGTGTTACTGTCTTCCGCAAACACCCTTTGCTGCCACCTAGTGCTGCGGCTTCAGTGTTGATGCGATTTGTCTCGAAACGAAATACGATGTTTATCTTCATCCATATAAACGTCCTCGTGAAGAGTTAAGATCCATAAAATACGTATTGAGTTACCACGCTAACGACATCAAGTGTATGACGCTGCACTTTTATTTGCTATCACTGTGCGGATTATGCAATCATTAAACCATATGTATTCCCCATCCAGAGAATAAAATAATAATAATATTTGAGTGGCCAGCCTGTTTGCAATAAAAAAAAAGGTTCTATGATTTCAGAACACACATAGACACACACCTTTGCCCCTTGTGGGGTTTCTTGGCCTGGTGGTGACTAAGAAGTCCCTACAGAGAAGTCTACAGAATAACCAAGGATAAAGTCAATAAAAAAGCACAGATCAGAAAAAGATTGTACAATGTTTAGCATATCCTGCTGGGCACAATATATTCACTAAAATTGGAATGTGATTCCTACCAGTGCCCAAAGCAGCCACTGAGATCACGCTACCCAACCAAACTGATTTGAGGGTGAGGAAGACAGTGGTGAGGATTGGCTATGCGAGGCCACCGAAAGAACTGCAGGGGTGACCAGCGAAGGCAGAGCTGGAAAATATCACCACAGCATCAGAGCAGGAAGAAGCAGGAAGCAATTAGTACAAATGAGCCGTCTCAGCAGTCATAAGGAATCCGCAGCGAAACATCTGAGCGTTCTGCTGAAATGCGCCCTGGTCAGATGGTACAAAATTCCACAACGGGAGTCCGACTTTGAAATATAATATTTAGTACCAGGAGAAATAGAAAAAGTCGGTAGAAGAAACAGCGGCAGCGTCGTGCTATAGGACGAGTGTTTGTCCTTCACAGTGATTGGGAAGCATGCAGGAAATGAGCGAAAGGGAGGACAAAAGCAGCAGAGGATGCTAGGGGAGATGTCCACTCTGCCGAAGCTCTAAAACTGGGGCAGCAATTCGCCTTTCCAGAAAGTCTAAAGTCCAAACGCTTTCAGGGAAAAGTCCATTCCAAAGCAGAAGGGCAGAGCTGTTATGACAGAATAAAGAACATGCCTAACCCTTGGGGTGACAAAGTCCTGGCTGGAATCCTATTGATAATCTGGAAACACTTGGAAATGCATAAGCTGGTCCCAGGAAACCTGACATACTGAGTACATCTGCCAAGAAAAATTTGGGAAAACTGCATCAAGACACTAAGAGAAGTCTGTAAAGACGCATCCAAAGACAAACCTGTAATCGATGGCAATACCACCAAATACTGAATTCAGCCTGAATTTGTATAAACATAATATATATTCCCCTTCCTAATATTTACTGTAACCCATTTTACCATTTGAAATCAGTCTGTGCTGTCACGTTTTGAAAAATGCATTATTTTTTCTAAACCATACAGTACATGAGAGGTATTTTGCAAAGGACTACATAAGAAGGTAACTGATCGTTTATAAAGAACAGAGACATAGGCTCTCAGGAGTTCTGGACTAATATAATTAACAGTTATTTGCAAGAGCCCAGTTAAGATGATTAACAAGGACACTTTCCAGCAGCGTGGACGAAAGTTACTTAAATGGTAAAATGTAGCGACACCTGTGGATAAGGTATGTCACAGTCAGCTGAGGGACCTGAAAAATCAGGGCAGACAGATATTTAGGCTTTGACACTACACAGCCAAAAAACAGTAACGCATAGGTTTTTCACAATTGTTTCTGAAGCACTTAAATCCGTCAATGTATGTTTTCACGTGAAGCGAGGGATGAGAAATTATAGATTAATTTACATTTTGTGCTGAGCCCTAAAAGCAGCAAAACGACCCACACCCACGCCGAAATTGGTAATCTGTCAAGTGATGACCATTATATTCTTTGTTGAAAACCACATAAACAATACCATTCTAGAAATGTAAAAAAATTAACAATTAATGTTGGAATTCCATCGTTGTTGCTGCGCAAGGTCACACACAAGGCTGCGTGTTTACCATCTGACACCAACAGCAGACCCCCGAAACAGCAAGCGACACGGGGCATCTGCACTACAATATGTCTATATCAGATTATCTTTGATTTCTTTCTCTTTCTTCTTTTGCATCGCTCTTATTAATCCATAGGACCGCGAAGCACCACACTTCACCTTGCTCTCTTAAATGGGTCAGCATGTTCGCGGTGCGATCTTAGGCGGTGGCTTTCCGAGCTCTTACCTAGAGAATCAAAGCGTAATATCGAAGTAGCCCGTAAAGTACAGGGCGACCATCACCGGCATGACAACGAGACCCAACCATACGGACATTTCATGCATCCGCGTTATTACCATGCATCTTTTTCGCGGTAGGTCACTTTATCTTTATTCATCTATATATAGATCAGAAGGACTGATACAGGACGGAGGAGGATTACAAAGTAACTGTGCGCCTGCCTTCCCACTCCGGCATGCTGGACTGCGTCCCAAATGGAACGCAGTTTATTCCATCTTACTTTAATATGTTCTTCAAAAAGAATCACAGTAAAAGCTCTTTGCAAACAAATAATTACTTTAGTAGAAAATCTTTAATCTCCCAGACGGTATCATTGTAAAAAAAAAAAAGCATAACAACCTATTTGCTTAATTGCATAAATGAAATAGTTGAAATATAGCGATAAATTGTGAAAAACTGCACGCACAATTCAAGATGAGTAGATATGTGTAAAATGCCAATAAATCTCTTTAACTTTAATGTTACTCTGAAAACCATACTTTTAAATTACTTACAGTATTTAAATACATAACGGTTATACCTCGAAATACGTACAAAATCCCAAATAACACCGTGCCCCACGGTCATATGGCTAAAGTGCTCCCTAATGCAGCTTGCTGCTAGTTGGTAAGTCCGGTCCTACACTAACGGCGCCCGTAATGAATGAGGAATAAGCGCTCCTGTAATTTACAGACAGTAAGTGTGATGCGTGTCAGTGCCTGGCGATCGCGGGTCCGCTGCTCCGAAAAGTGCCCCGAGACGCGCACCGACCCCCGCTACCCGTCGTACCGCACGGCGCCCCGCTTACCTCCCGCATCCCCGCCCGAAAAGTGCCCCGAGACGCGCACCGACCCCCGCTACCAGTCATACCGCACAGCGCCCCGCTTACCTCCCGATCGTCGCCTGTCGCTTATCGCTGCAGAAGTTGCCCTGTCGCCGCTCGGACGGACCGCGCGCAGCCGGACCCTCCTCGCGCTGCGTGTCCCGGTTAAGCCGCACGCTCCCGCACGCATGCTCATCCCGGGCCCTTAAAGGGCGACGCTACCTGCGCGCAAACGCGCGTCCCACTTTCCTCCTTACGCGCGGCGCTTCGCCCCCCCCCCCCCCCTCGATCCCCGCACAGTAATTGATGCTCGATTCGGACCGATTGTGCATCCGTCTGCTCCCGGGTCCCCGGCGCGACTTCGCCTTGCATTACCTCCATTAGCGGGAATAAGTGGCTGCCATGCCATGCTGCTCTCCGTCCCACTTGTGCGTGTGTCTCAGGGCTCCATGCTCTTCTGGCTTCTCGCCCCCCCCCCCCCCCTTAGATGCGTGTGTCCGCGCTGCACGCAAGGTGACACGGAAACATGGCACGGAGAAGCACGCATTAAGGTCCGAAGCACCCGGGAATATTTATAACAGATGGAACATGAGGATGGGTTTGTTAGTACGGCGCTTATTTGTGCCATTATTGAAAAAGGTCTTACTTACAAACGGGGTATTGAAATACATTCCGCCAGAACGGTATTTATTATTTATGACCAGTGTTTAAAGTATTTAATTTTGTGAAAGGAAATTGTCCCTGCAGTTTATGAATAATATCGGACCTGGTGTTCATGTCCGGCGGCGGTAATGTATATTTTTACCAGTCTTTCTTTTTTTTTTACAGTACGTCTGGACCCCTAATTGCAGGTTGCAGTAATGGACATCCAGTCAAGGCCCATTTTAGAGCTTAAATACAGGGCTGTGAAGCACCACCCACACCCCACCCTTTAGTAAATTCCATGTGGTAACATTCTATATACTGATTATGCTCATTCGCTTCCTCGTGTTTTACATTTAAGAACTACTTAAAGGATATGAAGGCATTAGAACTACACGGACCTAAGTGTGTCGCCTTAACGGTAAAAGTACGTTAATTTGCAAAAACTGACACCTCAGGAGAGAAAAATACATATAACACCGATAATGTAATACTGGTAGTACAGGGTGTGACCAAGACGCCGCTAATGGTGTTTAAGGTAGATAGTGTAATTATCTGGGCCATTTTGGGCTGAGTGTGAATGCAGGGAACACCCCAGCAAGACTATTCCTAAATTTGTAGAGTGGGGCGGGGCCGCTTTGCGATTTAAGCAAAATTGTGGGTGCAAAGTCATGGAGCCCTCCCCATTGTCGTGTCTGGTGCCCCATCACACAGGCCGCGTCCTCTGCAGTCAGCAATAAATTCTACACTCCACCCCTGCTGATCCTGAGCTATAGATCTATGGGCAGCAAACAGCCATCCGAGACACCTATCCCTTTACACGCATGTCCTTGATGCACTCGGCATGATCCAGGTAGCTGGTTCAACGTTTCACAGAAACCAGGATATCGCAACTGGTACTGGGGTCGATTTCTTCCTGTGCTCACGCAGCACGAAACCAGCAGAGGTTTAATTCGCCCAGGCAAATGTGGGAGACAATGTCCATACTTCACATAAGAACGCAGTGATCTTTGTGACAATGTGCAGCCTTCCTGAACTGAGATTCCTCTCTGCCACTCCCTTCTGTGAAAAGGATAGCCTCGTGCTATTTTTCTAATTTTGTGTCTGAAACACCAGAATAATAGGTCTTCACCTCTTCATCTGAAGGATGGTTTCGCTTAAACAATCAACTGTAATCTAAGCTCCTTAGCATGCCTTTCATCTGATTTCCTGTAGCATTTACCTCACACACCCATGTTCTTTAGGTATAATACACTGTATTGATTTCGAAATATCGTACGCCTTAATACACCAGCAACAAACTATTTTATTGGTATGTACTTAAAGCTAATATGGTAACACAAAAAATAATACTAATGTCTTTTTTGCTAACATTAGAAAGTAATGTATCATTTTAAGAATAGAAGGAACAACTGAAATATTTCAAGATCACAAGCTTGAAAGAGACTTCATTCATTTTTCGGCTTGTCAGAAAATTTCCACTGGGAACAGAGAGATGCTGGCAGGATACGACATTCGGACAAATCACTCAGAACAAGTATTGCAGGGTAGTGATATTTCTTAGAGCAACGAAGGCCCAAACCCTCACTCTCTGCTGCCAGCTCACGTTAACAGTCACCCTCTCTTAGAACCAGCTATGATTTCCCATAATTCCTCACATCTTTCTTCTACAGCACAGCGAAGGACTCATTCTCTCACAGAGCGTGGCCTGTGGGCTGAGAGACAGGCAGATTTGCCTGCTTACTCATGTGACTCCTGGGAGCAGAAACATTGTGGGTTTCCTACATCAGCCCCAAATCAAAAGCACTAACCAGGTGGAATATCTAATTAATATTTGATGCACTAAGAGCATCCTGGGATTTGGAGGCGGACAGCATCAGCATTCTCACAAAAGTCCCACCCTTTCTTCCAAAGAGCGACACCCAATAGACACGGGACTGGCAGCAGACGGGAGCCAAGCGGATAACAGGGTCTCACAAGACTAGCTGCTGCTGACGGTAAATTACACATCCAGACTGAGCCTCTGTAACATCTGCGCAATTCTCACCACGGCATCTGAATGGGGCCGGGTTGGCAGGGCAATAAAAAGTCCATAATTCATGTGGCGTTGGATTTGGTAGCGGCAGCTTCGGAACACAACTTCCACTAAGGATTACAGCTCTGGGGAGAGGTTTTAAGTAATCTCGACGCTTTATTTTTAAACTCATTTACAAGGCTCGTATCTTTAGCCAGGGAAACTGAAAGTAGGACTGTCAAGCCACAATTCATGGCATTCCACACCAAGCACTTCCTCTGTAAAAATACAAAGCACATCAAAGCAATGAGACTTCTGCATTAACAATGAATAAAGTGGTACAGTTCGGCTGGGAGCTTGCCAGACATTTATCCGACAGGTGGACATTGCTTTCCCCGTAACTCACTCTTAATTATAGAGACCGTCATCCCTTGTCCCAGAATATCTGACGCCTACCAAAAGTGAAACTGATTCACCATTATTTCACAAGCGGGTAAAGTCTGAAGTGTGCGCCATGTAGGTCAACAGATTGTAAAATGAAATGGGTCAAAATCACTGGCCAGAGAGGGAACTTAACTGGTAAGCCGGCAAAAGAAACAATTCAAAGATACACTATCTTTATTTGATGCTTGAAAGAAAAACTCAAAATAGTGAACATGTAAGAAAGAAATTCACTGTATGTACCCAGGTTAATATAAAGCTTTGATCTCGCACAATGTCTTGAGATAGACACTATACCAAAAAGAGCAGTACAATATTTTACAGCAAGACATTACAATTTAACTAGATGTGGGATGAACAAGAAAAGAAAATGGGAATCAGGTGACTGAAGGGTAATCCATCTAGTACAGTATTCTGTGACTGTATCCTCCTGGTTCAGCTCACACTAACAAACAAATTATTGCCCAACTGAACAGCATGTTTAATAGTCGTTACATTTAAAACCCCCCTTTCTGTGATGAATTTAGCTACATAACATCAAGTACCTTAAATACTTGCACAAATAAACCATATAAAACCGAGAAGCATTAATCGGTAAAACTGCTTTTTCAGAGACATCTTGCTAAGGATAATTTGCTTCCAATTTGAGTCCGACCCCATCACCTGGCTAAAATCGACAAGCTTCCACATCTGTACTTTGGAGAAAAACCGAACAGAAACTGGGCAAAGCTGGGGAAAACCTAAAAACGTCGTCTTATTCGACACTGGACCTTCTTTTCCCAAGCACCAGTCACTTATCCTTGAGACTTTAGTGTAAAGTCCCCAACTGCATGATCAGAGTTACCGTTCTCCACCGTCCAAATTCCAAATTAGCAAACAAACAGCAAAAGCCATATTGCAATGTAGCAGCATTTCCAAACAGTACTACACACATTCCGGGAAAGCTGAGGGGGGGCAATTTCATGGAATTGGAATCCACTTTTGGGGGGGGGGGGCAGGACCCACCTAGTACAAGCCATCACAAACCAAATTACCCTTTTGCACACAAAATAAACCGAATTTCGTGAGACTATACAAAAACTTGGCTTGAGGCGATGTTTTTTTTTTTTTACTTTTTTTTTTTTTTTTTAAAAGAAAAGGCCTTTTGTATCAAATAACACCAGGATACACCAACCCAGCAGCAGGCAATATAGAGAGTTTACAAAATGCCAGACAGTGATGTTTTCCTCGCCTCGGAATTTAATTGAAACTATCTTCGCCTCCTGGGGGAGGAGTCCCTGCTGTGGGCATCGCGGTGTCTGTCGGAATGCCGGTTTTCCTTGCCCGCCCTCTCCAGTCCGTTCCTATAGGAGTCCCTGGAGTCGGTCTCCTTGCGGCTCCTGTCTCGCGACTTTGACCGCTGCCTGCCGGATCGACTCTCCGGCTCCGTCTCCCGGCTGCGGCGTGCGTCCCCACGCCGCTCGGCCCGGGAGGCGTCCCGCACGCCGTCCCTATCCCGCCGCCTTTCCTCGCGGCCCGGGTCCGGCCGGCGAGGCGGCTCGCTCCGCTCCTGCTCGTGTCGCGGTGGGGCCTCGTCACGCTCGCGGTGGCGAGAGGCGCGGTGCCGATCCTCGCCGCCTCCGTCTCGGTTCTGCTGCCGCTCGACGGGCCTCTCCTCCAGCGGAGGGTGCTTGTGCTGCTTGTCCTTCTTCTTCTGGAACTTCTTCTTACGCCTCGCATCCGAATCTGGAGAAAAACCAACGCTGTCAGGCCTAGAATCCCAGCTCAACCAAGCAGGGCGTGAAAAGCAGGTATATCAGCAAGCAGACGCTTTGGAAATGCACTGACGCCGCACGTCTTTTTCCTGCGGCTCGGACCCGCTGTGGAATGCAGAGTGTTGGCAGGTAGAAACTGAATATTACATTAATGAACCCCCCCAACCCAAACCCCCAGAACTGGGACACTAATTTCCATGTATTACTAAAACAAGAGCAACACCATGCCCATGCGTGTCTGACTCACTGCGGACACAAAACTTTCTAGGCATTCTGAGTTTAATGCTACCCGTCAAATAATACCGAAGACCCAACTGCCTCTGGACCAGCATGATGTGGACACAGTTACATACCATAAATCATCCATCCATCCATTTTCCCAGCAAGAGAGGGAGCCTGCATCTTATTCCAGGAAGCACAGGGTAAAGGGAAGGGGAAGGAGCTGGATGGGCGCCCAGCCCATCGGAAGGCACACCCCCGCTCAGCCTCATGCACTATGGGCACTAATTCACCTCACTGCATGATTCTGGATGAATGCAGGAAATCAATGTAACAAGAGGAGCATGGCAGGGGGAAGAATTTGAACCTACAACCCTGGAGGTTTTTTTTTGTTTGTTTCTTTATCACATGCTTTGGGGGTTAAGGTCCTAGCTCAGTGGCCCAACACTGAAATCACTCTGCCAACCCTGGGATTAGAACCAGCAATCTTCTGGTCACACGTACAACATCCCTATCCTATTCTGCACTTTCAAAATAGATGCGAAACTACATTCTGGTGTCTGAGTACTGGTACTTCATGCAACGATGAAGTGGAATGTAATCAAATCTGTTTCATATCAATTTTTAAAAATTAATTTTAGAGAAAAGCAATACTCTGCCAAGCACACTGGCCAGAGACATGCGAGCCAGTCAATCACAAAGCTTGCGATACAGGTGGATACATTTCCTGCCCTCCATCAAACAGGCAGAAGTGGCCCTCTCTCAGGCCGGGGGGGGGGGGGCACCCGCTTAAGCCAGCGCCCATAGGGCAGGTTTTTAATCTCCTTCCAATGTACTTCATTTGTAAATGTGCCCATTTGTACGTCATCAGAAACCAAAGCCTAACTGTATTGCTTATGCAATTACAGCTTTGTACAGGCAAGCTAACCCAGCAAAATAGGGCAGACCACCGCGAGTGCATAATCCGTAATTTACACGACGATGAGGATATCCCGGTGTGTGTGTGTGAGGGGGGGTGTTACGCTAACCATAAGGTTCAACCACAGCCTGACGAGCGCTCGGCGTTAGCTTCTAAAAGACAGAATCGCAAAGATTGTGTGGCAAATGCTATGCAGACGAAGGGTGCTTGAGAAAGGGGGTGAGAAGGAAGGGGGTCACGCGCAAGGTGCGATTTAACTGGCAGGTGGCAGTTTGGGGACCAGCAACCCCAACATAAATCCAGACCGATGGTAGCTGTGCTCACCAAAGGAAGGCTGAAATAATTGTTTAGATGGCTGAACGAAACAGGTCGACAGATAAGGCCTGAGCTAGGCATTTCTGTTCCGACAGTCAGCATAAAAACCCAAACGCTGCCCAAAATATCTGTAAAACAGGTAGCATGAAATTCCAGAGAAAAATAGCAGTGTGTCTTGCCAAATAAGATCGGGTAACTTACAAATACTACATCCTTCTGTACACTTTCAAATGGGAACAAAGGGAGCTTGGATGGGAAGGAACTGGTGAATGTGCCCAGGAACCAAACAGGGCAACAGGGCTTTAATCTTGCCATTACGCAAAGGCACCTGAGCTGCTGCTACTGTCGGACGAGGACTCTGACGAGGAGTCGCTGGAGTCGTCGCTGCTGTCGCTGCTGCTGCTCGAAGACGAGGAGTCTGAGGAGTCAGAGGAAGAGTCCGAGTCGGACGACTCCACCTCCTGAGCCTGGGTCATGATCATTTTGGGAGCGTTCTTCAGATGTTCGCGAAGCTCGTCCCTGCATGAGGCAGCGAGGAGGTCGTTTGGAGGTTTCTCCAGGAAGCAATGAGTCACCAACAATAGACAGAGCAAGACTGTTGTATAACACTTACGTAAGACCACCCAGGCCGATGGAGGTAAAGAAATTGATGGCGAATCTTGTGTTCCTGGGATTGTCTCGAGGGAACAGGCCTTCGAAGAATGGCTGCAGCGTGCTGGAAACAATAGGAGCCCACAATCCACTCAGACAAACTCTAACCTTGCCAAAAGTGGTAAGCAAGACAAACACACTGCCTATATTTTAGCGTTTAATCTAGGCAAACTTACATATCTTTGAGGCGTTCGTTGAGTTTGGGAAGACCCATGTAGGCACAGAGCTCCTGGAACAAAATCTTGACGAAGATTCGGCTGGAGGAAGTTGTGGTGTCTTCACTGATTTTTATACACTCCAGCACCTTCAGAGCAGAAAGCAGGTATGCAAATGTGTTCTTTAGTACATTTTGTGCCTCGACTTATTTCAGAATTCATGTTGGACAAAATCAATTATGATTAATTATTTTTCACTCCCATAACACTCGGAGCATGTCAGGACAGGAATAACGTTATTAAACTATCGGATGGTGCATTTTACGCTGAAGAGATAATAGCTGCTAAGAAGATTATTTGACTAAACGTGTTTAACAGCACTTACGCTCCAGGGGACGGAGTCTGTGTATAGAAGATGTGCAAACATCCGGGCCACATTTCGAAGCTTATTGGTTTCAAGACGATGAATGGTTTCATACTGCTCTTGGAATATGGCTTCGAAGCTCTCCATATACTCCTTCTTCAACAAGCAGAAACGCTGCAAATGACGTTGGAGGAATTTGTAATTAGAGGAACCATCACCTTTGAAGACAGTCATTTATCCTTCCCTATTCATTACTGTGGTGTTTCCCCAGTCAGGTCCTCAGGGACCCACAGTCAATCCACATTTTTGCTCCCTCCGAGCTCCCTGCCAGACAGTACACATTTTTGCTCCCTCTGAGCTCCCTGCCACACAGTACACATTTTTGCTCCCTCCTAGCTCCCGGAACAAAAATGTGGACTGTCTGCAGATCCCTGAGGACCGGTTTGGGGAGAACACTGCCTTAGTACTCTCTGCGCAGAGGCCCTCAGGAAGACTTACCCCGGCCAGGAGCCCGAAAAACTTTTCGTAGGTCCTCTGCTGGGCGCAGCAGTCGAGGATCATGTTGCACAGCTCCTTCTGCAGGATGAATAAGAACCGTGAGTCTGCTTCCATTAAACACGGAGACGCTACACACAGCCACAGTCGGCAAGATTTTCCCATCAGACGTTAAAGGCCTGACACAGCAATCTAGCTTTCTCCAGCTCCCTTAAGCATTAGGCACACTATTTTCAATTTTCTTTATTCTCAATAAATCGCTCCCAGCTACACGCCATGCATTAGCCTGAAAAGGTGCAAGTGAAGTTGATGCATTTGTGACAATCAAGGTATATCTTCATAATTATAAGAAATAAATTCAGGTTAAAGCCTGGAGGACTAAGTGGCAGTAAATCAGTCTCCCCGCCTTCGTCAATGCAGAATAAGTAGCTGTGGGGTACAGGAGAAAAGCTCACAAAGCCTTAAGAACACGCTGCCGTGTCAAGCCAAGGACAAATGGCCGTGATCAGCCCCCCCGCAATGCCGGCTCTGCCCATGAGCAAGCGCAGCGCTCCAGTGGTTCCCCCCCCCCCCCCAACCGGCGCCACCTATTCTCCCGGGAGCTCGATTACACTCGGGGGGAGGCGGGCCACTTTCGGGAGATATGGGAACATTTATACTCGGGAATCAGGGAGCAGCTGTCGGCATAACAGAGCTCAGCAGCCTCCCGCTGGAAGAGGCTGTGAGATGGGCCACAGCCTTAGGGGCAATTACTGCCTGTAGCGATTGCAAAGAAAAGAGCGTTTTAATTAAAACACACTAAACACATTAACGGCACTTCCCGGGACACCCCCCCCCCCCACCTTTAATGAGACATTAGTCAGGAAACATGCATTCCAGTAGGGTTCCTGTGACCCATAAGCACTGGTTTACAGTGTAAGCAAACAGGATTGGAGGTAGATATGTAATTTAGCTCACCAACCCCCAGGAAGAGTTTGTTCCTCATGGGTTCAGCTGTGCAGTTTATTGAAATGAAATTTAAAGCCCAGACCCCCCCAACACAAACGAGCGACAGCATCTTGGGAAAGGCGGGGGGGGGGGGGGCTGGGGGATGGGGCGTCGTTTCACCGGGACATCAGCTACACAGGAGCTTCGTCTTCCGACGTTAAACCTCACAGAAGTTCTCGTCGGCGGCTGAAGTAAAGCTGAGGGCAAACCACTCCGCCCTGGTGCCACCCACGGCCCGTCTGCCGACTCCACAGTCTGTGCTCCCCAGCTGCAGGTGGGAGGGAGCACCGAGCCTCAAACCCGCTTCATGGCACCCTTTCTGGTGACGCCATTCCCCTTCGGACACGGGCGCTCCGCTCGGATTTCCGGGGGGTCGCGCTGGCGGGGTTGCTCACCAAACCCGTACGGGCACAACTCACACGTGGGGCCCCCCAGGAGGAGGTAATCACACGCCTATCTCACGGATGAGAATGGAGGCCCTGCCCCGATAGTGACTTCTCCAATACCGCCACTGAGAATAAAGCAGCATCGAGGCCGCCGGACTGTACGAGTCTCATACCGTGCAAACTCTCATCCCGAGCGGGTTTTACAGAGGCCACACCATCTGCCCTGTAAAACGCATCGCAAAGCAGACTGCAATCCCATTAGCCTCCGGCATGGCTGAGCAGAGGGGAGGAGGCCAATTACCAGCCTCCTTCACAAACTCACTTTACTTCAAGTTCAGCACAATCACCTCTGTGCGTCTGGAGATGAGCTGAGAGGCAGGCATGGGGCCCGGGGAGGCAGGCAGGTGTTAAATGCAACACTGGGGCTAGGAATGGATACGGGCAGTGGCAGCGGGACACCAAAAGAGCATGGGCCGGCCACACTGGTATTTTACAGGGTGGAGACCAGGCACCTGGGCAAGGGAGAAACCCTCTCGCAGGGGGGTGGGAGCTTCTTTTCAGCACACGCAGCCTGTGGACCAAGGATTCACAGGGACTGTCTCAGTAAAACCATGTCGGAACACAAACTATAATCTGTCAGCAATGACCATCACACAATACTGACTAAACTGACTGAATGACCTCCTCTCATACGGTATTTTACAGTATCTAAGACCCAGCTTTTCTCTATCTGCATTTCAAAAATAAAATAAAACGGTTACTGAACTGTTTTTTTTTTATTATTATTTAAACAAAACTTCTATTTCGGTCTCAGCTTTACCACTTCAAAAAGTGCACTTTCAGCGCTCTGCATGGCGAGCTGCACGGGAAAGTGCACTGCACATTCTTTTCATCAGACTGATGAGACCTGACAGGTAGTAAGGAGCAACAGATGTGCCCTGAGTGGGGATTCAAAACTGGGGAGTGAAATCAGTCACACACCGCTATGACAACAGCAATAGCCGAACGCACCTCTACCGCCACGCGGGGGACAGGCCCCCCTCACCCGCCACACGGGGGACAGGCCCCCCTCACCCGCCACGCGGGGGACAGGCCCCCCTCACTAGTGATTGACTGATATTGATTTTTTATTACCGATACCGATACCAATTAATTGTACGCTTGTGTGTCCGATACCCGATATTCCGGACCGATATTTGTTTGCTATTATACTTCTGTTTCTGACACAATGATTACAACACCACTGAACTGAACATTACCAATAAGCAAAATAGATATACAATGTCTGTTTTCATATCAACTTTGCAAAAATGTAACGTCATTTCAAACTACAGTTTTATTACGTTTATAAAGCTGTTTAAAGGCTAAAGAGTGAAGAATAATTTGCTGGGTAAT
>JAODKM010000034.1:8626450-8642314 GCA_026780845.1 Petrocephalus sullivani
ATTGCCTTCGTGTTCACCGCTGCCTCTATCCAGCGCTTACGACCCTCATTACCACTGGGATTGCCTTCGTGTTCACCGCTGTCTCTATCCAACGCAAAGTGAAAATTTTAGCCATTTGCTCAGCAAGCTGTATTGGAACGATTCAAATTACACACCTAGACTCAAGGGCGACGTCACCATTCACGTTATCGCTCTACAGCTTTATGCCTGCTAGCTCCTCCTGTTAAGAACTGCATAAGTAATCATCCGTCTATCCATCTTCAGAGCACTTGCTTTAGCCAGAGTCACGTGGGATGATTAAAAGTCTTACTAAGCAGGGGCTGAACAGATGGGCTACCAATCGACCCCTGCGTTTTCAACAGCAGAGAGCGAGCCCCCACCTGGCCTTGTCCGTAATCTGGGCCTGCATCATGCGGAGCCGGGCAGGGGGGATGTACGCCCCACCCGTCCGGGTCAGAATGGGATCCAGCTCTTCCTTCTTCTTCTTCACTGCGGGCTCCTCTGCAGGACGGTCATCCCCCTGGCCCGGGGATGGCGAGCGGCCCCTTCTCCGGGGATCCGCATCTCGATCACGGTTGGGGGCCTCCCACCGGTCCCTCTCCCTGCTGGACCGCCGTTCGCGGTCACGCTCACGGTACCGGTCGCGGTCTCTGCTGGGATACCGCTCCCTGCACAAGGTGAGACGCGTCGGAGACGTTAAACAAAGCGCACCGTCCACATCCCAAAGCGTCAACATTTCAGAACACTGATTGGATGACCTTGGGAAGACGGCCAATAATGTTGGAAAAGTCCTACTTGCAATTTCAAGAAAAAGATTCACAATTTTCTGAAATGGAAAAACTGACACTGACCTAGGCCTACAGAGGTGCAGAAATACTTGTAGAATAAATTGTACAGACACAATGCTAAATTACTAGGCAGCTCTCAACTTGCATAAAAACCACTTAAGTAAATATCTGAGATACACAAAGTTAACAGAAGTGGTAATGCAAAAAGGTGCCTGTAAGTATATTTTAATTTATTGTGTACGTATTACTAGTACATTTCTGGTTAATGTGTTTGTTTGCTATAAGGTGTCCTGAATAGCATGGGAAGGTCAAATCCAACTTACGCAAATCTTGACTTACATATGGGTTGGTGGAACAGATTACTTGGGTGACTACGTCACTCGAGAACTGCCTGAAGTTATTCAGAAGTGGGGTTTGTAAATAATACTTATGAGTACACAGAAGTCTGAAACCCCAACGCGCAGCTTACACCCGGTGAGAACTAACTGTATGTCGCGTAGAATGACCACGACCATCTGCTCATCTCACCTGTCACTGTTTCTCCCAAATGCATAGTGCCTCCTCTGGTACCGCGGATCCCGATCCTCGGACCGCTCCCTCTCCTGGCTGCGGCGAGTTCGGGATCGTGATCTCGAGCGCGACCTCGAGCGGGACCGTCGTGTGTCATCCCTAAAGACACGGCCGAAATGTTGCAATCACCAGGATGGCACGGGAGTTGCAGAAATGTGACGCATTTCTGGCAATTCGCCGTCATGGTTTGCCGACGCGATCTGCATCTCGGACATCCTGGCAAGTGTGTGGGGAGGCTCTCCAGCTCACCTGTCCTCTGGGGACGAACTCCGGCGTTTATTCTTACTGCCATCGTCGGAGCTCCGCTGAAACAGACACAAGCAAGTCAGCATGGTTCAGGGCAGGACGCCAATGCAGTCATAAGAAGGGCTAAGAGCACTGACATGCCGAGCGACAGAGTAATTCATCCCAATCACAAAGAGACGTAACAGGAAATCCTTAAAATGGACCCAAAAGCCAACAAAACCTCCATCAGGGGAAGTCTCAGCCTGATCAATCAAAGACTCACCCGGATGTGGGCCACTCTGCTCTTCATCCTGCGGGGGCCGCCCGCATCACTGTCTTCGCTGCTGCTGTCGTCCGACTCCTCGGATGAGCCCCCGCTGCTCCCTGCGCCGGCCCCGTGGTCCGGCCTTGCTTCACCCGGACTCCTCTCCCCATCAGATTCCTCTCCTGAGTGGCAGATCACATCAATAACGGCTCAGGATTTCATTCAGCCGACAAATCCTCTGGCGGAAGCCGCCATTGACCCGGCTCAGAAATGAATCGTGTTCACTGCCATAGTCGAACGGACCGGCTTCGGCAAATTCTCCACAGACGGTTCCGTTGAAGGGGGCCGCACAATAGGTGCCTCAACACAAATGCCCTGCCGACATCACAATACGAGCCCGGGAACAGAAGACGTCAGGGTAACTGACTAAAAAAGCACCACCACCCCCCCACCCACCGTCCCCTTGGCTGACATTCAGAGTGACGGCAGGCTTGGTTAACGCTCAACAATGCCCTGTTGGCTGCATCCTCAATAACAGAGGCGCTCTAAAATAATAATGAGAGCCCACTGCAGTCTACGCAGGGTCACCATCTGGAGGCTGGGCCCGACTCAGAGCCACTGACAAAGCTTAGGGCCTCCGTCGGGTCAGGAGTCTGCTCACAGCCCCCTGTGGGAGCTCGGTTTGAAAGACACCCCCCCCCCCAACAGAAGAGTCGGTGCTCGTGGTTCTGCTGGCCTTGTTCCACAAAGAGAGCACTTGCCAATATAAGGGGCGATAGCATTTCCCGTCCTGCTTTCCTCTACCGTGAAGTCTGCCCTCAGCAAGAGCTCCGCCGTGGAAATGTCACCAGCAGGAGCAGAGCCACCCCCTGCCAACACGCTTCTCATTCTTCAGTTGTACCCCGAAGGACTTTTCTACTCAATAGACACAAGCAAAATTGATTACTTGCTCGACCTTGAGAGAGAACGTAAAATACCATAAGGGCAATGCATCCCCCGTAGGAGCACTAACTATAGAAAGGTGTGATGGCCGCCAGGACTGGTCGCGAAACCTCCATCCGGGTCCTGCAGCACAGACCACCTACCTCCAGTAGTGGCCTGTAATACCAGCCTTGTAAGGAAAATTCAGACAATGTGGCATAAATACAATCCCTGCCAGTCCCAATAAACAGACAATTTAAGAAATCTTTGCAGGGACATTAAGCACAAAATACATGAGGCGTTTATGCCCAACTTCCCACACAAAATTACACGCGGCCCGAAAGGCTGCTTTCATGCCATTACAGCCTGGCTCGGGTACTTTCCGCAAAGACGTTACTCCGGAGCAGAAAAGATTAAGCACGCGTTTTTGCAAAGAGGCACCCCGACGCCGCTAATTCAGGAATCCCACTGAAAAAGAAGTGCAGTTAGGGCTGCAGCAGGGGCCTGGGGCCTTTCTCCCACCACGCGGAGCACAACGGGCACAGCTCCTAAAGTGACGCCTGTGAGGAAGCACCCCGAGCGCCAAAGGAACTCCAAGCTGCAGCAGCTGTTCTGGGATAAGGGAGCGCCCTATGGATGCTATCCCTCCTAGCACTCCTGCATGTTTGCCTGCTTTTTTAAAGTCCATGCAAACGTGACAGGACGACACACATGCACATACATGAGCGAATAACATACAGACATTACAGTAAACAAAGAGTTAAAAAAAATTCTCTTCATCAGCTTTCTGATGCCAATAATTTATGAATGACAGGATAACTTATCATCAATGGACGGTACTGCAATCGTCTATTGCATAACCAGATTACTGTAACATAGGGCCATTCAAATCACGGTCCTCAAGGGCCAAGCACTGCTGATTTTCCAGCCTTCCTTTACCTGTAAGCCAGGTGTAAAGCCTCTGTGACCAATCAGAATCAGTGATTAGTGAAGTAACTCCCTGGGAAAACTCAAAATGTGGCCTGGATTTGCAATCGAGGGCCGGATTTGGATTGCCCTGCCCTAAGCATAACCCTAGATGCCAGGCAGTAGCCCCTGACCCTAAGCATGTCCCCCAGGTACCCAGCAATAACCCCCAGCCAATGGGGGCCCTGCCCTAAGACATGGGTAATGGTTAGGCCCAAAGCCTGATGGTCAGGGAAGGCACAGTAACTAAAAGGTTGCCGGTTCGATTCCCCAACCACTAAGGGACACTGAGCAGGATACAGAAGATACATTTCGATGTTGTGCTATTGTGTGTCAATAGTGACCACGAATCACTTCACTTTCATTTGGATAATGACTCTTTCTGGTAATGCTACACATGAGCCACGAAAGCGATCAATGACTGATTGTTTTAAATGCAGAACAGAGCCGGTGCAGTGGCGCGGTGGCTGGTACAGTCGCCTCACACCTCTGGAGGCCAGGTTTTACAGTCATCATGTGCTTTTCCCCAGGTATCCGGCCCCCGCACCCCCAGTCTAAAAATATGCTAAGGTTAACTGGAGTCACCAAATTGTGCGTAGCTGCAAATACGTGTGTGAAAGGCATGTGAGCGTACAATGAGATGACGGCTCATCCAGGGTTAACCCCTGCCTTATGCCGGTAGCTCCCGGGATAGGCTCCGCCCCCCGTCACTCTATTTAGGACAAGCGGGTATAGAAAATGGATGGATGCCATCCTGTAAAGGTGATAAGGGGATGAAGATAAGCCACAAACGAGAGACACCTCAAGTGCCTAAAGTTACACCAAGTAGTAAATTAGCCTTATTTACAGATAAATACATGGCCTCCACTTCAGGGGGAAAAGAGAAAGCTATCCACTCTGTTCAATTTTATACACCATCTTTATTACGGTCAGCCACCAAAGCGGCTGCCTCCCTGTGTCGGAATAACACGGGATTACGTAATAAAGATGAAAGGCCGAGGTTTACTTCCACCCAGTTCATTTTTATTTAGGTCACATTATTCCAGCCCTGTGCCCCGATGACACAAGCAGCACAAAAATGAGAAGACAGAGGAATAAAAAGCAGATCTGGGGGAGAGCAGCGGAGGGAAGGAGCGCAGAGACGTCTCAGAGCGAGCTACGGGACGGCGCGATCCCCCCGCAGCGGCCACGAGCTTACCAGCTGACCCATGAGGAAGCGGCGAAGGGCAGCAGTTACGTTAGGGGAGGTTAGTCAGGCGGGGGGGAAACGAAAGGACGTCTCTGTAGCTAAGAAGCTGACCATCTTACGCTGCCCTTTTCGAGGTCGAACCACCCGAGTGTGATGGAACTATAGAGCTCCACACAGTGTCCCGTTGATACAAGGAGGCGATGTTCAGTACCTCTGCAGGTCCGGATAATACCCCATGAAGCACCGGACGGGACGCAAGCACAGGGCCGTGTGGAGTGGGATGGGACAGGAGAACAAGGGTGTAAGGTGTGGAACGGGACACCGGGGTGACACTGTCAGACAATTAGCAGGACAATTACAGTGTAACAGATTTTGAGAATGCAGAGCCAGACAGTCCCTGGAGCAATTTGGGGTTAAGGGCTTTACTCAAGGGCACAATGGCGAAATCACTCTGCTGACCACGGGATCGAAGCAGTGACCTTCTCATCGCAGGCAGTGTCTTAACCCACTGAGCTAAAAACTGTACCCACAAGGAGCCAAAGACAACCCACGCAAAGAACAAGGAGGTCACTCAAGCTCACTATAAGCATTTTTATTTGATGTTTTTAATGATGCTAGCTATCAACTGCCTTTTCACTGCTAATTTGTCCCTAATAGTCCCTGTTGTCCTTTAGAAGAGCCACAGCATTCACGCCATAAGTGCGGAAATACATTGCATATTGAATACTTGAATACTTGCATGACACCCGCAGGTAAACGTCAGCGCGGAAACGGCAGCAGCGTGCACATCCACCCTTACAGCGTGACTGTCGACGCAAAAGGCAGGAATTAGCCGTTCGCTTCACTCACGATTCAATTTATTTTTAAACAGCACTCTTCTCAACACAGTTCGGAGGGGGGAGTACAGCCCCTTTAGGTTGGACTAACAGGGGGAGGATAAAAAAAAAAAAGTCCAAGATCAACTGGGTGCCCACTGGTTGCCCACCACTCTTGGGCCGGATAACTAAACAAGTTTAATTGTGTGATGGGTTCCCACTCCCAGCAACTGCCCTCTGTTGGCAGGACCCAGAAGTGCCAGATCCTTGACCACACTAAGATGCCCGCAAGGCGGCATGCGACTTCTGTTCCAGTCCGGTGCACCCGCCACCATTCCGTCACACTAAATGGCCCAGAGATAAAACCCGAAAGCAGTTCATGCTCTGTAGATGACTGGCTGACGTTGAGGATGTGTTCACCCACCTCGGCTAAAGTCACCGCCGGTTTAATAGGCAGAAGTAGCTCACTGTATCAGAGAACCACTGCCACCTTTGTAGATAAATGGCTCTTCAAAGAGCCGATTAAAATAAAACACTAACACTGTATCAAACATTCTAATTTATGTGTGTCATATCAAGCCAACGCTTGGGAAGAATTGTGCCAAAATACTAAATGGGACGAAACCAGAGGAGCCAAGACAGTCCAGCTTCAGTCTCTCTGGACCCACTGACCCAGCATCTCAGATCTAAACAACCCCCACCCCCCAAACTCCCTATTCCCAACCCCCACCCCAGCCAGCGTTCAGTGATCCAGAAGAGGCGGTTTAGTTTACGATTGCCTGTGTGTGGGTCACTGTTCTGACAGCAAACTGCGCGTGTGTAAAGGAGAATCACTGCATACATAGGCACTGCACCGTACTCTACACTAATGTACGTACTGCTGCTATAATTCCCCATAATGCAATTTCCCCCATGACACAGCACTTCTCCTGCTGTCCCCGTCCCGGAGCACATCTCCCGTACTTTGGAGGCAAAGGCACGCCAGACGCTATAACGGGATTAAACCTGAGCCGTGTTCAAAAACGAAAACGGGTAAAATAAATAACAGTGATCTTCATTACAGTTTACAAGGCTAAATCCATGTCTGGATGCTGAGCATTTCAATGAGGTCAAGTATAAGGGTCCTCATGGGGTCTAACAGGGAACATATAATGAGGAGCAAAAAAATGCAATATATGCGCTTAAATTATACACATGTAAGCTGCAGTAAGGTAATACGGTTACGTGATTTGGGACCTCATTACGATTCAGGCAGCATGGCAGGGATAGGGAAGAATGGAGGGACCACAGCACAAAGCCGTCCCTCTGCATGGGTCCCGGAACTCATCACCAGGGGACACGAGCCCAGCCTGGGAGACCGGCTGCAGGGGCCGACTCACCACTCTGCTTGCCAGGGCCACTATCACCCCGTCTTTCCACTGAGCTGCTTCTGCTGCGACTCCTCCGGGGCAGGTCCAGGGCGCTGGCATCTGAACCCGGCGACTGTGGGTGGGGGGGGAGAATGGGGAGAATTACAACACCGCATCCAAACGTGTGCTTTCTTTCAGCTTGTACACATTTAAGCACTGGGGCCTAATGGTTAGGGAGGCACACTTGTAATTTAAAGGTCGCTGGTTAGAATCCCCGACCAGCAAGGTACCACTGAAGTACACTGAGCATGTTATCGCCCCCAAGCACCGCTCCCTGGGCGCTGAATTAGCTGCCCACTGCTATGTCACATGTGGGTTCAATGCAAGATCATTTCGTTTTGTTTGTGTGCCGACAATCACTTTCACCTTTGAATCTGTATGCCGGGACAGAACGGGGTGCAACGAGAGATCACACTGTAAGGGAGAGGTGCGAGCCCTTAACCGCTCACCATGCTCAGCTGGCATCAACTGGTGGAGGTACCATTTAATAGGTGATCATCAAAGGACCCCCGGACATCAGATAACCCCACCCTCCCCTCAGTGGACCTTGGTTTTGTGTTAATGAAGAAATTTGGGTCATCAAGGAAAAATAAATAACGAACCATGTTAAACAACGGCACACCAAGTGGCAGATCACTGCTTTCACTTAAAGAGTCTTCATGTTGGATGATTCGTTGTTGCAGCATTAATCACACAAATTACATTTAAAAGAAACTTCTCCGCCAGCGATGCAATGACAACACTAAGAAAATAAAAGTAATAATAATCATCATCATAATCATCATAATAATAATATAAACTGCAGCATTAAGCTGCAAGCCTTCCTAGGATAAGGGACACGAAGATGGATGGATGTCAGATAATTACACAATGACTAAGGTTACCATGGTTTTAGAAAATTGAACATTTTCTTGCACTGTTGCCTGAGGTCATATATGAATCAAACGCGCATTTCCGGTGTGTGTTAGAAGCATGAGGCCCACTGGGTCACACTTCTACCAAGTGGAGATGGATGAGGCCTGGCGTGGAAGTAAGTGGTATGCTGTCCTTTGCAGAAATTAAATACCTCTGGAGACCAGCCTCTGCAGGACTCTTGATCCTAGATTTAATGCTACCCAGGCTGTACACTGAGCACTTTCAAGCCTCAAAGCCACTGGAAATTGAAAATGTTTCTTTTTTTTGGTCCTGAGAGATAATCTGAAAGCAATATCGTCTATCTGCCTCAAACCCACTCACACACACTCAAATGCACACTAACCCTCCCTGGTTCTAAAGCAAAGGATAAAGACACTTCTTTAAATTTCTGTTCATTCAACATTTTCATATTTTTTAATTGTTTTTAATATTTATGGTATACCCTTCCATTTGTGTCCATTTGCAATGCATTGTTATTCATAAATGCATCCTCAATCCTCAAAAAGCTGTTTCTCACCGATAGCAAAATACAAAAACATTTCAAATGAAAATTAAACGACTTCAGATGGCAAATCCTCCGCAAGAAATCTGATGGCGTCATCACTCCGCGACAGTCATTCCCGTTTGTAAAGCTTTAAAACTATGGACGCTACATTAACCTAATTTACCAAAACGTCCTTACTCCCAATGATAAAAATGAATTAATGGAGGGAAGAACAAAGTGTTGAAACTATTAAAGTTACCAATTTAATACGTGTTATAACTAATGCATCCAGTGTCCTTGTTATTCTGACGCCGAGATGTGACACTTGTTGAAAAGGCCTTAATTCCGTCATACGCAGGCGAGAAGCGGAATTGTACCGGCAGTAATACAAACAAGGGGAAAAACGCACGCATTAAATAAAACAGAAATGTAGATACCGTATCGCTAGTTTGCTCTTTACACTTTGCAAAAATGTACCGGTAAGCCGCCCACGTTACGTCCCCAGAGGGAAACTGCAAACCTAAACACATGGTAGGTACAAAAGCTCGGCGACGTCCGCGCACTACAATCATCGATATTAAGTGTAATTAAGTGAGCCGAATGGCCGGGAGCGGAAGATTTCAGATATATTTTGAAATCTGTATATATTTAAGTACGTATTTAGGTAAGAGTTCGCTGCGAGCTCCGCATGTGTTTCCGCGCCGAGGCGGAGGCCGTGTGACAGCCGCGAACTCTTTGTACCGGGCGGGCCGCTGGCCACCGATACGCGCAAACACGCTTGATACGCGCACACAGTGTTACAAATGGCGCGCTAGAATGCTCGTCTGAGACAAAGATATCGTTTCAAAATTCGGGGTACATTTTTTTTTACCTCCTCTTTGGAAGTGAGATTCAAGCCCGTGTCGGTTCCAGCCTCGTTCGATTCGGCCGCCATGTTTCCTGTTCCCGAACAAAACCTACGGGTCCCCGTAGGATCCATAATATACGAAACGCCTATTTTGGAATCGTGATAGACTATGCCAAAAGGACACAGTTATAAGACACAACATAAACGTATACTTTGCCTAGGCAAAACTGGCATTCGTTCGGAACTACTTACACACAATTAGACATGATACAAATATCCGTATTTTAGGTCGAGACAACTACGGTGGTAGAAAGTACATAAGATATAATTTTCATACTGTTTATTGTGTTGTAAAAGCTTTGGTTTATGAATGATAAATCATTAATAACAGAAAAATAAACAAAATTAAAGTATTTGTGTATGTGTTTGGTGCTGCAGTATGACACCATTAACTAAACTTTCCATAAACATAAACACATCAATCACAGGGTAAGGAAATGCTTTCAAATGGAAATCTGAAATACGACCGCTGTGGCAACATGTCAGTATTGCTTTGAATGTCAATGTATTACATCATGTAGATCGTAATCCTTTTTATTATTGTTATTATAAGTTTGTTGTCTGTATCAACTTAGTCATAAAATTAGTATTTATACATTTCTATTTCTGCAGATTCCTGGTGCACATCTGAAATATTCCCATGTATACAGTAGGCCTAATTGGCGACGACCGGGGAGGTCATTTCTTGGGGGCACTGTCACTGACTTGCTATCTTGTTAATTTAAGTCCACATAGAAGCACAGGAATTCCTGCAGTGGAATATCGATTAGCATATATGGCCTGATTGCTATTCTGGTAACATCAGAAAGCACTCAAGATGGAGACGCTTTTCAATTTTGTTTGTAAGCTGTAATCTCAGGCTCAAACAATTTGTAAACATAAGGCTTAATACCTGTTCAATAGCTTATCTAACTCAAATACCTGTTTTTGGGGCTGGGCTGGGTTTCAAATTAGGCTCTAGATTGCTCCCATGGTAAATTTTGCTGAGTAAAAGGTGGGGGTGTCCCCCCTGATGAATCTGGCCGACCAGGAGGGGAGGAGGCTTCCCATGATAAATTTTACATTTTGCCGACACACATACCCATCAGCCCACCTGGAACCAGTGCTGCTCGTCTTAAACCTTGCTTGGTGCTTGGTGTTAGATGGTTATTACGGGCTCTAAGGCAACCCATCACTATTCTCGTTCAGTTTGTATGATTGCCTCAGAAGAGAATTACGCTTGGCTGAATAACAATACTGCTAAATCTGGGAAACGTTATAAGAATCTTGGTGCAGGGCCTAAAATGATTGCCAGTTATGATTAACAGAACCACTTCTGTTGGGGGGCTCTGCCAAAAAAAGGCTGATGACATCATTAAAGCTCCATTTGAGTACTGAAGTCTGGGGGTAAGATGAGAGCAAAGCACTAGCGATATGCAGGCCTTCTCGTGTACCGGATATAACAAATAACTATTGCAAATATTTACAAGAAGTCTACTTCTGACCATTTTTTCCCATTTTGGAACAAATCCATAACAGAGTATTCTGCTTGATTCTGGTACCACTATACAACCAGCCTATCTCAACAGGCTGGTAGCACTCAAGAATTTCTTCATTTATATATTTTGAAATCAATGTAGAAGTCACCAATTGACATATTACGGTATCGACGAAGAAATGACGTATAATACTAGAGTATTATGGGATAAAAAAAAACATTTCGGTAAGTACTGAGGAAATTAGACTAGTCTACAAATAGCGTCTGGATTACCTCATATCATAGCTACCCACTGCCATATTTTCATCTATCCTTCAGCGTTTTCTATTCTCTGGGTCAATAAATGATTTATTCTGGGTCTGATCTTGTTTTTTTTTCTTTTTCAAAGAACCTCCCTCGTACCAATACGCAGGAGAATTTGACACCGTAATCTGTCCGATGACACAAGCGAAACAGAATTGATGCGGACCCGCGCGACGAGCGCACTTTAATTCCATCAGCCCTGCAGCCGCCAGCTAGCTCTCTCTGGCCCACTTTCAGTTCGCCTAGCATCTGTGAATAAGGGCCCATCAGCCACAAGCCGGTTATAGAGCTCTCCAAACAGCTAAAAAAAGAATCAAGGAGATATATGAACGACAGAGGAGACATAATCGAGTCTCATATAAATATAAATTGCCCGTGTGGCTTTTCCCGATTTTTTGCTATTTAAAGTTAAACTAGTTTTCAAATTACATATTAAATAATTTGCTGCCGCTGCTCTGGATTTGGGTCATTTCAAGGACATTCCCCTCACCAGCTGGCTTTTTTAGAAACAAAGCTAGGCATGGTATAAAATGTAACCAACCCAGCTGATTTATTTATTTATTTATTTATTTATTTATACACCAGAAAACTCCATTAAATTTTTAAAATATACAGGCAGAGGCGTAGCACCACACCTCACGCGGATATAACCATGTTTATTTACGCCTACCAAGGAACCCTTTAAATTGCATGTTTCATTAAGTCCTAAAAGGAAAACATTATAGTCATATATTTATTATGGACTATTCGCCCTCCCACGTAGATCTATTAAATGTCCTTTCTATTCTGGGACCACCACAACACAGAGAATTCCTGATTAGAACTCAGTTAGTCGGAAGATGAAAGCTCGCTCCTCTGGGCAGAGAATCCCTCGTCCATAGCGCTTGGCACCTTCACAGGGCTGGTTCAGTCCCGCCAGCAGGCCCCCACCCTGGATCCTCCTTCTGGCCGCACGCAGGAAGACTCCCGCGGCTCATTAGCACAACCGGCCGGCAGGGGGCGTGTTGTTAAAATGGGACAGTAAAACTATGCAGTTAATATATGTGTTTAGTAATACCTTATTTTCTCTTCTTATAGTGTTCAAGGGCCATTAATGTGTTTAGAATGGTATCAAGCTCACGTTCAAGACATAGAGATGTTTTGTAAAATTTTCCAGAAATTTTGACAATGCTCACCCTATGTATATTTATATATATATATATACACACACACACACACACACACACACAGATATTTAGCCGGCCTGGAGGATTTATTGTTTTATTTCTCCGGAACTGATTATCAAATGGAATGCGTACGTCGCACCCCCTGGAGGGTGTGTGTGACCCTAAAAAGCGCACCTCCTCCAGCTGAAGGGCATGGCGGAGCAGCGGGAGCACTGCGGAGCGGCTGACTGCCCGGAGTCACGATGTGCTGCCAAACGGGGGATCTTTCAGCTCCGCCGGCCTCCTCGGGGACTAGCGGCGGCGGTGCGGATCGCATAGCACAAAGAAACCACTGACTCACTGTTGCTATCTTTAAAACACCTGACGATGAGTTTTTTCCTCCCCGCCCCGTGACATCAAAACCTATTTCAGTGATGAGGCATCCCAAAAATGCATATTGAAGAATTCAAAGAATTATTCAAACCAACGCATAGTCAATTGACGACTTTCATTAACATAAAACATGCAGAAACACAAATTCACTGTATAGGATTTATGAAATATTGACAAAAGCCATGCAAAAGGGGACCTGTGACTATCACCCTTAGGAATTCATTCAAGACACCCTGATTCGCTATAATGTAATTATATTATGCATTTCTAAGTGCCTCGCATTTCCGTGCTACGCACCAATATTCCGATTTACTGATCGTATTCCCGTGCTGATGCCATCTGTCTTTCGTTTAGCGCGGGGTATCCTATTTATTGACCTCTGTGCCAAATAAATTCATATAACGAATATCAGGAAATAGCTGCATGTTAAGGTTTTGCGCGGTTTACAATTTCCCATATCTTACTATTCTGGGCAGTCTACTCCAGATTAAAATACGAGTTTGAAGCGAACAGTTTTCGAAACAGAAGTGCAGAAAGTGTATCTGAGCTGCAGACCCACTGAAAAACGTGCGGCTCTTCGCTGCAGCCGCCAGGGTAAATACACGGGCGTTCTGAAGGGGATTATATATATATATATATTTCTGTGCTGGTTGGGTGGGCGCCCCCGCCAACCGGAGCATCTGGGATAGGCTCCGGACCCCCGCGACGGGCGGGTGTATAAGGGATAGATGGATGGGGATTATGTACTATATTCAAATTCCGTATTCAAATTATAAATTCAAATCCCATACCTGCGCTCTCTCACTCTTAAATTCAGTTACATAAATATCGGAATGGTAACTAAACTAAAAATGTAAGCGTTGGGATCATTTCCATGCTGTTGATCTGACCTTTTCTGTATGTCAACCTCATTAATGAATGGCATTCCAAGTACAGTACTGCCACCTACTGGCAACAAGGTAAAGTTGCACTTACTCAATCCTATGAAATTCCCTTGATATTTTAATTTGACTTCTAAATTTCAATACGTTACATACAGTTTGATGGTTCGATGGGTAACCTGGTGGCGCAATTACCTCCTCTGGCGGTTCTGGATTCTCCACACAGTTTAAAAAGATGAGGATAGGTGTATTAGTGTCTCAAAACTGATGGTGTGTGTGCAACCGCGATGGACTGGCATCCCATCCAGGACATTCCTGCCTCGTTCCCCGTGCCCCTTCGAGGTAGCTTCCAGGCTCACTGTGACCTGAACTGTATACGTGTTTGGGCCATTGATGAATGGACAATAGCCTGATCATTAAATTAATATTTATGTTTCAGAACTGCAGTATTAGTCTTGAGGCTCTAGAATCTTTTGTCACACTGAAGCTAATCTTTTACATCATCATTAAGTACAAGTTATGATGTTACAATCTACAAGAATATAACAAAGAATTCTAGGAAATAGGATTACAAGAACTACCACTCTTCAAATACTGTGCAAGAACTATCATGTCTCCTTTTAGCAAGTGAATTTTTCAGTAGGTTTTGCGTCATCTTAAATGCACAATTAACAGTCACTAAACCTTTGAACACTTTCTATTAATCTGTTATAACCAAAAAACGTGGGAAAATAAAATAATTACTGCAAACAAAATGCTATAAATACCTTGCATGTTTTTTTACTATTTGCTTCTGAGGTGATTTAGCAGAGTAGATGATTATTCTAATAACACACAGTGGTCTCCTGCAACAGCTTTATTTACCAACATGACACTTGTTCAAAGTGATGTAATGAATACTTCTCCCATCATCCCTGGAGCAGGTGGAGTTGAGGGCCTTGGTTAAGAGCCCAGTGGTGCTAGGATTACTCTACCGGCCATGGGATTCAAGCCTACAACCATCTGGACATGGGTATGGACCCAAACCTACTGACTCATATACTATTTCAAAATGTGTTTCATTTATTTAGCAATTGTAAACATAAATACACTTTTTAGATCAGTGGGCACGTTTCTATATTGTCTTTGTTATTGTTCTCTATTCTGTTTGCACTCAGTGACTAGAAGATTAAGCTGAACTTCCAGAACGACAAAAGAGGACTTGTACAGGTCATCATGACAGCAGGGTTATGTTGCATCAAGTGGTACTGACTTATATTGTAGGTGGGGGGGGGGGGCATGGCATCATATGCTAAGGCTGCCTTTGCCAAATAAAGTGCTGGTCCCCAGACCCGCAAAGCTCAGGTTACCCCTGCATGCGAGCCTCACCTCCGCCAAGGATGGGGCTCCTCCTTCATTTGGGCCAAGCGGAGGGGGCAGGCGAGGGAGGCTGGCCACAAAGGTCACACCAACAGGGATCAAACGGGAACTTCCTGAGGAATCGATTTGGCTGGGCGTGGAGAAGATGCTGGCGACAGGCCCCGGAACACAGCCACACCACGCCTAGCTGGGGAACGGTTTGTTGCGCGGTTGCATTGGTAGCGCTCGCAAAGCCGTAGATTGCAGTGTGGCTCCGGGCACCGGCTGGCGAGGTCGATTCCTCCCGTGCCACACGCCGCATGGCTGTTACTCAGCAGCTCCTCGCCAGGCTTACTCCTCCAGGCGGAGTCGCTATGCTGAGGAGGCAACAGGAAACAGAGGCACACACCCCTGCGCGTGTGCCTGTGTGCGCCTACGTGTGTGAGTGATGACGTTCGCCCTTCTGTTATGAGAGGGGCTCTGGCGGCACTGAAAGAGCTCTACTGGAAAAAGATTAGCCCTTTTTAAGCATAATCAAACATCCAGCACCCTGCTGAGTGTCCTTCCTCGCCGGGAAACGGGTTTGGTCTGCAGAGCGATGGGGGAATAAATTACAATAATATGGCGTATCAAGCCTGCAGGATTTCTGTAGAGCAGCCCGGAAGCTCCCGGGAACGGCTGGCACTAGACAAATCGCCCTCGGGCGGGTAGCCTACTTTGCAGGTGATTACAAACGCATGTCTAGGTCCCGAGCCTCTCCCTTAATTATGAGCCCTTCCCTGCCATTCTGCAAGCGGAGATACCACAATCTTTGTCACGTAGACAAAGCCGAGCCTCCGACCAAAAACTCAGCTGCCCCCCCCCACCCGCCCA
>JAODKM010000034.1:8668013-8679232 GCA_026780845.1 Petrocephalus sullivani
CGCGTGCCACCGGCAGTGCTCAGCAAGCGGTATGAAACCCACAGGAGGAAAGAGACGTCAGTAAACTAGGAAAAGACAGAGATCAACACCCATTGGTATGTAGTGTGCTGACTACACAGAACTGGGAAGGGGGGGGCTCAGGTTCTATTAAGGATCAGCCACCATCAGCCTCAGTTAGAAGCTGTAAGCAAAACACGTGCTGAATAATTCACGGGACAGAAGTGCTAATTCAGCAGGAGAACCTTCGGAAAAAATCATACCCAGCGAGTTCAATAAAACGTGCGTTATACCATCGGATCGTCTTATCCTCTCGCGGGCAACAATGGCAAAAGGAGACGTGCCAGGTGCCAGCGGCCCAGCTCTGTAATGCCGGGCCAAAAGGAAAGAGCCGCTTTCATGTCCATCTCCTTAAAATGCGCGCATCTGGAATGCGACGGAAGAGAGTGAAAGACGGGCAACAAAGGAAGGCCACTTCCTTAAGATGACACACTCAAGCTGTTTGCCTTGTTTGACTGACTTTTCCGGAATGACATCCTTTGGTGGCACGCGACTGCTATTCGTGTCGCTTTAGATATGATAAGTCGCGCAGGACAGACCTAAAACACAAAGGAGGGAGGAAAAAGCGGATCAGAACAGGAAGCAGAGATGATACATACAATCCACTCCTATTGTGCATCCCATAATCCCTTTCAGCGCCGCGGGCTCCGGCATCACAAACTGGAAGTAATATCCCTCGACACTCCAAAAAACAACAAAGGCCGTCTTTCACCTCCCTCTCACAGCTGGTTTCTTCGGGCCCTCCCTTTGTCTCACACACAAACACCGCGGTGAGACGATGTCGGGCCGCCCAACCTGACTGCCGGGGAAAGTACATGAAAAAAAAAATATTCTAGAACAGAAGCGGTGCGTCGTCAGCAGCGATAAAGCGGGAATTATGAACCGATTCTTGTGAGGTCTCCTCCCCCCCCCCGCAAAAGGGCTTCCATGCCTAATAGCAATGAAGACTGGAGCCATCGCAGTGGGCAAATGCAAAGGGGCTTCACAGGTATTCTTACACAAAGCGCCCCCCCAACCCCATGGTGATGCTGACACATAAATTCTTGTCGCTACGGATCTCAGGACACCCCTCTCTCATAGTTACAACAACCTTGCATCCAGGATACTTGCTATACCAGCCATCTGTCATTGAACCCCACGACAAGCGTTTGACGTCCGTGTGATGTATGTGCTCTCCTACGGTTGGAACCGCCCCATTCCTCTCCTGACACCTCTGGGACCCCTCCCTCTCCCCGCAGGCTTGCTGGACCATGGCCCGTGTAGCACTGCTCTCACTCTGTAGCATCTCATGTCCTCCATTACAGAGGGCCATAGTCATACATCAGCATCTACACCAGAAGAGGTTCTCCGGCTCCGGCCTCAGAGCAGAGCGCCAGGTTCCCCGCAGGAGTTATGACGACTCGCTCTTCCAGGCGCCATTCCAGACGCAATCCCCTCTGCCCGTCTATCCGGCAACCTCGTCTGGCAGAGCGGTTCTGTCGTCTGATCGCTAGCCGGTGGTTAAAAGCACGTGTGCGGCCGTAAAAAGAGCGCCACAAGTCTGTCCGTGTTCTACATCGACACTCTATGCAAAGAGAGAGCCCCAGGGGGAGCCGCCGTCTTCAGCCTGGGGCTCGTCTCATCTCACCGGTAGCTCAGGGAACCATAACGGCAGGAGCGGCTGGGTGAGACGGGCGGTGGTCCGGAACATGGCCTTCCTGTTCACCATCCGCTGCCAAGGCCCTGGCGCCACTCGGGTGCTTAATCCTCTGACATGCTGAGCATCGCAGCTCCACCTGGAGTTCCAGAGCATCCAGAACATTCCTGTTTGTTCTCCTGAATCGGCCAGTAATGCCTGACCACACTGCATGCTCCACCATCCATGGGTATCCAAGACCTTTGACAGGTGCGACCGATCTGTTCCCTCACAGTGGTGTATACAGGGGTGGGGCTCCAGGAGCTGAAAGCTGATTGGCCCCCAGAGTGCCCCCTCCCATAACTCAATGCTTAAAATTGGCTAATGATGAGGTTGGCCCCTCTGTATGAATTACGGCCTCTCTTATGCCAGCCCCACCTTAAAAAATTCCAGAATCACACCCCCTCCCTTGTGGACCCCCGGGCCAAATCTCACACGTCTGCATCTGCAGGAACCGGAGAATCCAAACGGCCATTCCACATGCTAGAACTGCGTATCATTCTGTGTAGTCGTTTATAGCGACAAACGGGGCGGCGAGGCACTCAGACTTCGCATGCATCTCGGGAGAAAAACACCCAGCTCATTTTTAAGAGGCATACTGCCAGTCAAGGAAGACTTCTCTATTCTTTCATTTTTTTTTGGCAATTCTCCAGGAATTCTAATTGAAATAAGTAATCAGTAATCACCATTCATGAGGGCAAGCCATTCAAAGGGCTGCCTAAGAGAACATCAGGGAAACAAGACATTAATTACCGGCTTGACTGTACTCCACCTTCACAGAGCTCAAAGGAAAATATTTGCACCGGACTGACAATTTTATTCAATGCAACGTTTCATTAAAGGCATCCCAAAGTTATACTTTGCATATAAAAACACAGACATTACAGACATCAATAATACAGTCCATAAGTCTATATAAGTGGCTGCTGGAACCTGGTATTTTGTTAAATGCAAAACTATAGTGGTAAATTTGGGCTAACCAATTAAAATGCATCCCCTCATGCCCATGAGCCACACACATGCCCCGCTGTACAAATAATTAAGAGGAAATCACTAAACACTGACTTCTGATAAATCGTGTTGGGTGTGACACAGCTTGAGCTCCAGGGAGACTCCTGAAAGCCCCCCACCCAGGAGGACAGGTGATTATCATGCTACTCTACTCAGCAGCTTGAAACGTTACCCAGGAGAAGAGCCATGCGTGAGGTAAGCATTGCTCCAGATTGCGTGTGGGCATGCTGGCGGGGAGTCACACAACCCGTCTGTGCCAGGCCTTTCCCAGCATGCACTGCGCCCTGAGGCAGCTCTAATGCATGACCTGGCAGGTGCAGGTGTGGGCAGAATGGCAAGGTGCAGCCTTCTCTTCCATAACGCTGCATCGCATCTCTCTAGCCGGGAAAACATCACTTAACACGAAAACCATGGAAGATTCAGGAGCCTGAAGTATTTTCAGACAGATGGACAGACAGGCAGTCAGTCAGTCAGTCAGACAGAGAGACAGACAGATAGATCGATAGATAGACAGACAGACACCCCCAGCACACAGTGTACAATAATGAAATGTGCCCTCTGCATTTGACCCATATGTGACAATTAAAGGCCAGCTGCAGTTTGGGTCTCTGACATTAACAGTAAAGCCTTGAAGACGAGTAAAACAGCTATCAGGTACAATAATGAACATGTTCAATATGTGACAAGGCAGAGGGCGGGATTATAAAGCGTCTGTAAAGCTCTGCAGACGGAAGGAGCTCTATCTCCAGCTGTATCATGAAATATTAATAACCCTTTCCGTTGCTGTACGCCAATGGGCTAATTAGCAAGCTCATTAATATTCAATCACATCACCATCCTCGGCACCGGCAATTTCAACATTTGTATTCGTACCCGCTAATGCTATCACAGACAACGTGCGAATTGTTTCGCCGTGGCGTTTGGGGATGTTTGGGGATGAACAGCAAGACTCGGGCGCTGCCCCGATTGCGTCTGTTAAGACAGGACAGGAAGCTCTTTGTCTCTCCATTGTGCATTTCTTCTATCTGGCTAGACCACGAGGCCCAGGACTTTCCGACAGACATCACATGGTGTCGATATTGTGAGCGATTCCCTACGGCATCAGGGAATAGGATAACAAATCAATAACACCATCTGACATGCTTGCATCACATGACCATGTGCCATCGCTCCGGTCACATGACCATGTGCCATCGCACCGGTCACATGACCAGCCACGCAGATGACTATTTGCCCGTGACTAACGTGTGTTATATTTAACTGCAGGCGATGTCCACGAGGCGGCCTTGACAGGGACAGCAATCATTCCTCCTACAGTGCATCCTCGTGTCATCTGGGGTAATGATTGCTAACGACTTCATTTAACTGCACTTAGCTTCACTGTATTTTACTCCTAAGTCACACATTTAATTCATCAGATATTAGTGTGCTTTCGGTTTTAACAGCTGGTTTAATTAAAGGCAATCACACTTACGGGTGAGAGATGTGAACTCTATATATGACTAGAGGTACAAGTTACAGCTACTGAATTTAATTAGCTGTTTTCTTAATCGATATTAGGAGCTGGTTTAAATGATGCCAAGCCTTCCTCCTGATATTCCTTGCAAGCCCTCTTAGTTACAAAGAAATATTCTTGTGTTGAAATCTGAATGTCAACCACATTAACAGATAATTGGTCCAATTCAGAATGGTTGCGACTGCCTAAATGGGATTAGCAAGCAGTGTTTGGGTTCCTGTGTTTGTTTATTCTATGACACTCTATGAAAATGTAAGTAGCCAGGTGTACGTCCCTGCCAAGCCCGCAAGCACTCAGGGGAACACCACTCCAATGAGATAACTTGCTGATTCCCGTCTGCTGAAGTTTACCTATGTAATATTCCTGCTCTGGTTGCTGCCTGTCTGCTGAAGCACTACACCTACTTCCTCATAGTGCCTCTCAGATCATGGGCCGAGTGGAGATGGCATACATCACTTTTATGACACCCGATGGAAAACGCACCTTTCCCTGTCAATCTGGTGTCATCACTCCTAAGCTGGTGCCACCCCCCCGGCCCCCCCCAGCCGGAATGCACAGCCTCAGACACGCACCAGAGCAGCTAGTGTAGCAAACAAATCCAATTTGCCAGGAGGCGAGCGCCGCTGCCCCACGGCAGAGTCCGTGACGTCTCGCTTATCCGCCAGGACCCCCGCACACACAGTATAAGCCGCTGAAGTCACTGGCGGCCATTTAAACAGCCAGATCCGCTTGTAAACAAACCAAGTCAAGCGTGCAGGTCGGGATTGTAGTGCGGAGGCTGGAGCCGCGACGGGGGATCCCAGAAGAAGCCCACTGCTGGAGCCGCTTCTTTAATAAATGCCCAGATGCACACATATGCAAATGTTATGCCCGTGGTTGTCACATTGAGCTGTGTGTCCTGTACATAAACAAATTAACAGGAACTGTAGTAATGTTGCTATGTAAGCATTCGATTTGGCCTTCAGGGATAAATAAGCGGATGACTTTATAAAAACTCATATTCCTTGTGATGCTATGATTTTAAAGAAAGATTGGGGTAAAATCAACAAGGCAGTCGGGCGAATTACAGCAACACTCGGATCGGGGAAGTTACACTAACGCTGATCTTATCACTAGTTATCTTCACTGAGCTGGCAAACTAAATTTCCAGGGAGGGACGCTGCCAACTCCAGCATACAATCTCTTAAACGCGTTTAGCAAGACAGTAGGAAATTGACTGTTTCTGTAGATTAAACACATCTTTAAAGGATGTCCTCCTAAAACTGTACAATCTAATCATAGGAATGAGTATAGTGTGCTTTTTCTACTCAGTATGTTTGGGTTTAGTGCAACTCACTTAAAACCCATGATTCCCACCATCTCCACTATCAACACACCCAAGGCTTATACATTTATTTTAAAGAGGAATGGAGGCACAGGAACGTTGTATATTCATTCGACTTCCCTGCGTCTGTGTCTTTCCGACGCGACCTGCCAGTAAATGGTATTCACCCGTTAATGCATAACAGATTCACTGTGCTTTACAGGCCAGGCTAGGTCCAATCCGACACTTTGCCGCTTAGAGGGAGAGTGCGGCGGGCCTTCCAGTCGACTACTGCGAGGCTTGCCCTTGTACCCCTCCCTCTGTGAGGTGGGCCACGCTCCACTCCCCCGTCCCTCGTCACATATTGCGTTCGATCTCCTGCTTTGCACAAGACCCTCTGCAGTCTGCTCGGGGGGGGCGGAGTATTCAGGTGCCCATCTCCGTGTTCAAGGACGACATTCTTCAGGGGGCCACTTCCCAGCGCTGCGGTATCTCCCATCTGACCTCTCCGCCACGGCTTATTGAATAACCACGGTGATACCCCCCCTCCATGCCAGGAATCATAAACGACCTGTTTAGTCCAGGCCTCAGCACTGAAGGTCAGCTTTGCTTGTCAGAGTTAATGATACTCCGCTCACAGACGCGTCAGAGCAAACCTCACTAAGCCCGTACTCTAAGTGCGAGACACATCCCCGCTCTCGTAGCCGCGGTACATAAAATGCAGCGCTCTGCCTACATTATAAAAGAGGATTGGGGCTTCTCGGATGACCGGGTCTCAAACTCAGAGAGGGGGAGGGGGGTAAAGGTTTACAAATGCAGCCTCATGGAAGTGTCCAGTGGTGAAGGCTCCGCTCCAGGGCGTCCCTGAGGTGCTCCCGGCCTCACGATGCAAGCAAGACCCCCACAGCCCTCCAAGGTTCCAGAGTAGGAATCAACAACCTGTAAGTTCCAAGGCCCTTTCCAGGTGTGCCGAGTGGCACGCTGGGCTAAGAATCTCTTGCCATGTCTGGAAGGTCACAGATTTCAACCACAGCAATCATATTAAAAGTTGGGCCCTCGGGCGAGGCCCCCAACCCCAGAGCCTCCAGGGACACTGGCTCACCCCAAGCTTTCCTCACTTCTATATTGCTTTCGACATATGCAACTTACCACATCAATAAATGCAAATCTAACATAAGCTGTCAGACTCTCACACCAAAAAACAAACTCCAGCAGAGGATAACAGTACAGCAAAGGCAATGTGTGCCCAGAGCCTGACTTCCACATTACTGTTACTGTATGAAATAAAAGCATTTAATACACCCTTAATGGCCATCGGGGAGGGACAGTGTGGTTACTATCATTTGCTACCAAGCTACAGGGAGGGAATGTTAATGAAATGAAGGGGGTTATTGCTTGATAGTGAGACCTATAGTAATATTTAATACTTGACATTTTAAGAGGACACTTGACATTTGTAGGATTGTAAAGCAAATTTACACACATACACACACACAAACAGACACACCATAAAATAAAATTAGCCTGACGGTTCAAGAACACAAGGGGGAAAAGCCCATTCTAGCATAATTTCATAAAAGAGCTGGGATGTAGCGTCAACAAATTGGCCGAACGAGTATGGGTGCTCCAAGAACCATTTAAAAACGGACAGTGGTTGCTTATAATGGCTAATTTAATGGCTCGAATTTAGGCAGATAATTAGTAAAGATGAAAATCATTAATTGCTCATTTTACAAGAATAATAACTATAATAAAAAAAATCACTATTAAGGTCGGGACCTAACTCGTTTATCCTATTTGCAATGAGTTTGCAGTCAACCGTTTTAAATAATGTACTTGATGGGAGATGTTTCGTCCAACACCGGAGGCTGGTGACACCGCACCTGACGCCTGGCATATCCGAAAGCCCGAGGTTGTCACACATTAGATGGTCCCATTAATTTCGTCCGTAAAATTATATTTAATGCCACACTCGTCGCACACATCCCACCCTTAACATGAAAAAGTGTCTCGATGTGTTTCAGGAGCCCAATCGGCAACATAAACCCCCGAGCAGAGTTTTAAAACATTTTTACATGCACTTAAAAAATGGTGAGAAACATTTTTTTTCTTCTTTTCACATCCTTAGGCGAGTTTGATCCTTGCATTGTAACACAGTCCAGCTCCCAAATCTCCAGCAAAAAATAAATAATAATAAAAATACAAAATGCGAAACAAATTGGTATCTGAAGCGCTTTTAAGGTCCCGTTATTTCAGTGAGCGGTCACATCTAAGCGTTCGCGCTGCCCATGGGCGCCCAGCAGCCGTCCGATGCCCTGCTCCTTTATTCACATGTCACAGCTCAAGTTGCTTTTCTCTCCCCTCCGCAGACGCAGCTTGTGTCAGCGCTCGGCACAGCGATCGGCACAGGCATCGGCACAGCCATCGGCACAGCCATCGGCACAGCGATCGGCGGGGTCCCGGGCACTCGGAAGGTCTCCGGCCAAACTCTCTGCGGCGCACGGCGGCGGCTTGTCGCCTTTGCCCATCGCACTGCCCCAAGGAGGGAGGGAGCTGCCAAAGCCACTCCCCTGCCTGGTGGCTCCGTGTCCCGAGACTGCGCCGCCTCTCAGCGCCACCTGCCGGCCGCAGCTCGTAACGGCGGCTCTTTCTCTCTCTCTTTTTTTTCTTTCTTTTTTTTTTTCCTCCTTCCGATTCTCCAATGTTCACAGCTCGGCCGGAGCCTGTCGTCCTCCTGGCTTCATTTCCGACGGGTTTTTAAAACACTGCCGAGCGCCCCAGGATCCGCGCGGGACCGCGTTGAAGGTAAAAAGCGAAGCTTTCGGGAACGGGGAGAGCCCGGGCCGAGGGGCGGAGGGGGTGGGGGTAAAACGTCGTTCGTTCTCGCCGTATTTTTTTTTTTTAGCGGCTGTCGCTAAAGAAGGGGGGGGGGGAGCTGGAAACTGACTTCACGCATCAGTTGGTACACCATGCTGATACTGGAGTGCCTCCCACCATAACAAACCTACAAAAGGCTCTAAAGCGGCGCGGCGGCTCGCGCGTCTCCCCCCCTAAGAAACTCCGCTGCGGTCGCGCGCACGTCCCCTCGTCCGTCGCTGGTGCCTCGTCCTCCTCTTTAAAGTCAGACAAATATAAATGCTTGTAAGATACACCCCCCCTCCTCCTCCTCACTGTGAGAGAAGGTGCAAATTATGCTTTCCTTGCAGCTCTCGGATCCCGCCGATATCTGCGCGCTGCTGGCCATGTAAATAGCCTCGTGCTTATTTATTTATTTCTTTTATTTCCTATGCGCCGTATTCCAATATCGCCGAGCTTTTCATAGCTTTAGCTGGCGCTTAAAAAAAGTCATACTATATCTGGGCAGCTAACGACAGCACGATTGGGGGGGGTGGAATTAGCAGGCTAGCTAGCTGTTTTTTTTTTTTCCTGCAAAGCACTTCATGTCAACGATGCAAGATCGCGCAGCGGATAAATATTTGCGGAAGGTATACCGAGTGTTGATTTTTTTTTTTAGAGCCAGACGATAATATTGGGCTTGAATAATTTATTGATGGCCGGGCAGCTTGTTGACGCTCGCGGACCGCTGGTCAAGTGCTGGGCTGGAAATCCGCGGCCAGCGCGTGCATCGCGCGTCCTTTCCAGTGACAACAGTTTGGGCAGAAATGGGGGTAACACCGGGGGTGCCTGCTGTCCTACCTATTACCTTACGCTCGGATGTCTCCTTTTGTCCTGCCGCGGATCCGCATTCAGCCCAGCAAACACACATGCAACTCGCACTGGCATCGATGCATAATTAAGTTTGTTTCTATCAGTGACTGTCTAAAGACCCCCTGCTTGTCGGATCTGCCGGCGGCGGGCGGCTTTAGCAACAAACTAACGCATCTAGGCTGTTTGTTTTCGGGGGCGTGTTACATAGTTGCAACAAAACAGCTGTTGGCCCCGACATTGTGGTTTAAAAAGTCTCTCGGCGATCGCGCAGCTTGGAGAAGTTGTGCATTTAAGTGCAATGCGGTGACCCCCCCCCACGCCGAAACGCCTTGCCGTTTGTTCCCCGAGGAGGATCATGTCCAGCGACAGGCAGCGATCGGACGACGAGAGTCCCAGCACCAGCAGCGGCAGTTCGGACGCGGATCAGCGGGACCCGCCGGTGCCCGAAGCCGGGGAGCTGGAAGAGCGAAAGCCGGCGTCCGCCACGCAGCAGCAGAAGAAGAACAACGCGAAGCTGTCCAGCAAAACCACCGCGAAGCTGTCCACAAGTGCTAAGCGGTAAGCGCCTCCCGCCGGGCACCTGCGCTCCGCTTCGCGGCCACAAATCAAAGTCTCACGCTGGAGACACCTTCGGCGCGACTGGGTGCTGAGATCATCACACCGTCTGTATTTTCTGTGTATATGTACATCACTCTAACTGGAGCCTTGCATACATCCGCTGCTGGTTTCCTATTGAAGATCAAAAGACAATATTTGTGTCTTTTGTATATGTCCAGAAACAATTGTCCAAGTGTTTTATCCTTCTATGTTTTGCGTCACATATTAAGCAATCGTTTCTAAGTGTTTCTACTGCGTATAATTAAGACTACCTTCTAGGCATGGCAGTAAGTGATTCCATGAGTATGGATGTATTTAGGATTAGTGAGTGTCAATATGTCCACACAGGGCGTAATCCTGGCGGGTTGTTGTGGAAATCAACTCCTGGAAGACCTTTTTAATTACGTGTTCCAACACCCAAAGGTGTCTTAAGTTGTTATTGCAACATAACAGATTTTAGCAGTTACACATTTCGATATTTAACTCTAATGGGTTCATAAAAAAAACAGAAAAAAAACAAATGAACATTCCTGAATCTTTGGGAATGTTTGTCATGTTGCCGCCGATTTAGCAAACGTGAAAGTGTCGCGTGAAAGTGGGGAGAGCGACAGGAGCGCGCATGTTTTCGGCTGAATTAGGGGCAAGACCGGTGCTTTACAAAGTAATCCATTGGCGTAGAAAGAATCTGAAATATTCCAGGTTCTGAAATATGTAATCAGCAGAGCTGCCCTAAAACCTCCAGTCGAGTAAATGGTGAGGAAGGAGCCAGTGTGGCTCTAACGATACTCTAACGACCTCTGGAGCTCCAGTTTAAAGCTCTTGTCAAATATGCCTGGGCTGCCCCCCCCCCTCTCTAGTGCCTCATTTGCATATAAGCTTTAAAAGAAAATCTCCAGTGGTGGAAGTGCCTGGAACCCCAAGAAGGGGGCCTGGATGGGTGCTCGGGGGGGCCAGCTGTGTGCTGGGCCGGACGGCGGCTCGCTTGAGCGAGGAGGAGGGGAGAACCGAGGGCCGCAAAGTTTTCCTGTTCTGGGATTCGGGTTATGCCTCTGAGAACAAAGAGGCAGCAGCCATGTTAGCTGTACTGGGGGGGCGGGGGGGGGGAGCCAGGCCTGCATTTATCTCTGCGGTGGTAGAGGGCAGTGTAATTCCTCGCTGCTTGAAATTCTCACTCCGGCTTCTTTCCCTTGGCAGAATCCAGAAGGAGCTCGCTGAAATTACTCTGGATCCTCCACCCAACTGCAGGTATGGAAGAGCGCCCCCCCCCCCCCCCCCCCCCCCCCCCCCGCCCCCCCCCTCGTCACCCCCCCCCCCCCCCCCCTCTTGTGCCGGGCTCTGTTGCCCCGCCCGCC
>JAODKM010000034.1:8700560-8724079 GCA_026780845.1 Petrocephalus sullivani
GGGTTATGCCCATAGGAATGAATTGAGTGTCCCCATAAAGATAGGTATACATGGTATGTGTGTGTGTGTGTGTGTGTCGCTGAGTGGGGGCGGGTTTGTGATGCAGCGTGGTTAGTGGGCGGAGCCTTCCAGTAGGCTCCTCAGAGTCGATCCACAGTCGCACATTTCGCCCACAGGTCACGTTCCGCACCAGGATCTATCACTGCAACATCAACAGTCAGGGCGTCATCTGCCTGGACATCCTGAAGGACAACTGGAGCCCCGCCCTCACCATCTCCAAGGTCCTGCTGTCCATTTGCTCCCTCTTGACAGACTGCAATCCTGGTAAGTGGGCGGAGCCTCAGACCTATCAATCATCTTGAGTGGCACCAGATAGCCAATGACTGGCAGAGTTTGTCAGGGGACGTGATAAGACATGGAGGATGATCAGCACTGCTCTAACCAAGCTAATGGGCCTCCCCGAGTACATAGCAGGAAATGCCTAATGGCCGGCTCTCCGACGTCCTGTGGATTACACGCCTCTTCTGTTTACTCTTGCAGTATTTCTGTCTTTATGCTCACTATTAATTCAGGAAGCCGAGCACTGGCATTAAGGTCAGCACAGCCTGGCCAGTGGGGAAAGTAGGATGTTCTCGTATGTAGAATGGGGGTCCACAACACTCAGCCAAGGGCCACCTCCATTTATAACAATTACCAAGTAGTGGCTGTGGGGGGGTGGGTGGTTAGCATAGCTGCAGAGAGATTTTTTGTTCCTGATGCCCTATTTCAATCTTTACTGTCTGTTTTGAAGTAATGTCTGACAGTTCAGTATCAAATACACCTCGATCCTTTGGGTCATCAGTGAATGAAAATGTGGGGTTGACTAGACGCCGTGAATGATCTGAGGCCCCCCCCCCAATCTGTTTTTTTCCCCCCCCCCCCCCCCCAATCCCCATATGCAGCGGACCCCCTGGTGGGTAGCATAGCCACTCAGTACCTGACCAACAGAGCGGAACATGACAGGATAGCTCGACAGTGGACCAAACGATACGCCACATAGGCCCTCGGGGGCCCAGCCAACCACCGGCCCCTCGCCTGAAGAGCCCGGAGGCGACTTCAGCGCGTGCAGCAAATCTTTATAGCCTTTACAATACGGACTTCTGTGTGTATGTTATACCTGTTCTGCTCTGTGCTTTTACCTCATGAAGACTGGGACGGGAGAGCCTCGCAGGTAAATGCTACTCGAGTAGAATTTTGTAGCTGTAGATTTAGTTATGTTTAAATGCCTACTTGCAAGTCTTGCTTCTTTTGGGATATAAAAATGTATTTTGTGATGTAATAAGGAAAACTGTTCCTAAAGTCAACCAAATATTATGGTGCATTTTAGCCTAATCCATTATCTGTATGAAGTTATGAAGAAAAGGAGAAAAAAAAAAAACTAGCTGTAGATGATTAGGAATTATGTCATTTATATGAAACCCAGATCCATTTCCAGTTATGTGGTACATGCTGTTGTGAACACACTGTTTGACCTTTGTCAGTTTGTAACAAAGAGATTTCATCGAGCCTTTTGTAGTTCAGCGAAGGTGAACGTCACTGTAACATCACCAAACACAATAAACTTGTTCCCCAAGGTGACACGTCTGCTGCGTAGACTCGGCCGGTCGCGTCCTGAGACCGGGATCGGGTCTGGAGGGAGGGCGGGCGGGCGGCAGCCATGTGACGCGGTCCTGTAGTAACTTTTGTTTTTGGATGGCCGAGATGGTGGTGCCCCGCCCCCAAAATCAACCCAACATATGAGTCTCTGAGTCCATGTGGATTTTCTCCAAACCTATCCACATGTTTATTATCAAATGTGAGCTTCGACAGAGATCACTGCTGTCTGATTTCCTACATTTGCACTAGAATTCTTTGGACGATTGAAATGTGAATAAGATAGGACCTTTTGTTTGGAGAATTCATGCTGCCACCTGGTGGCAGGACGTGCATGCAGCACTTAATGAGGAACATTTTGACGGCAACAGATATTGTATTAACACATCAGCCTACTATCATAGCATATCATATTTCCTTCCCCTTTGAAAAATTGCAGTGGCAAAATTTTCCATGATACGCCGTAGAGGGGTAGGTTGCGTATTTAAGTGACCGAATGCCAAGCTCTAGAGCTGTAGAATCTGGTATTTTGCTAAATATTTTTATTGCCTCAAAGTGTTTGCTTAATGGCCTAGACAAATAATGATGCTCTTCCAGGGTTAAAATATCAGTAGTCGTCACGATATTGTGTAGTATATTGAGAAACCTGCAGTGTAGTTTCTGTTCCTCCTGTCTATTTCTGTATTTGTGTCACCATATATATATATATATATGTGTGTGTGTATGTGTGTATGTGTGTGTGTGTGTGTGTGTGTGTATATATATATATATATATATATATATATACACATACACACTCACACACTTTTTTCAATGTTTTTTATGTATGGAGGTGGGCTCCACGGAGGATTTCTGAGATGAAAATCCTCCAGGGCTCAGACTTCCAGGGTTTCTTTTCCCCAGAAGCGATGGTAGTTCTCCTTTGCTCTCCAGCATCTTGAAGCCTTTCTACTCCTCTCATCGCACACAGGCTGAGAGAGACAGTGACTGGGTTTTAATAGGACAGGTGTCCTTGGACCGCTAAGCTCTCGGGCAGCTCATGGGGCCAACTCTCCAGACGTAGCCGCCGTCGATGTGGAGAGACGTTTTGCGAGTGCACAGCTCCCTGCCAAGGATACGGGGGAGCCTTGAGGTGGCCTGGTTTTCAGACGTAGCCCGCTGTGAAACTGAGGGCCTTCACTGCATTGCTGGGGCTGTCCCTGTGACTTTGCAGGCCTTGCTCCTCCAGGGAGCTCTTAGCACCATTAATAATCACAAACACTCACCGGGCATGATTCTGTCAAATGGTGTAATGGAATATTTTTATTAACGTTTCTGGCTGCGCCACCTATCCCTTGAGCAGTAGATTTCATTACTTTTTACATACAATTGAACAGAGTGAGTTATTTTTTTTGTGAGTGTTGCGGCCGTAAGTGAGTGTACGTTTGTGTCGCACCATGTTGTTGGCGTGGGGAGAGATTAGCGAAGCATTACAGTTACGTACTGGCTGAATTAACCGAGGCGTTAAATCGCACTGGTAATTGACTTTCCTGTAGTACCTCACTTCAAGTTCTCCATGGAACACCAGGCTATACGCTGGAGTAATTGGAATTCTGATCCAGACGAGACATCCTGCTCGAAGGGCCGTCTACAGAATCCTCTCTGGGGTTTCTGCCATTGATTACTTTTATCCTTTTGTTACTGCTAGCTATTGGCTAATTCAGCGCGCAGTTATAATGTACTTATAGAAGGACAAATGGCTTTTTTTTTTTTTATAATCCTGACCAGTCATTTGCCTCAAATTAACATAGAGGCCCAATCTAGTGTGTTTTGCGGTCTGTTAAAGGAGGTACTAATCAATCGCCCATTTCTGATCTAATCTCCCCATTTCTTTTATTGGTGACGTCGTTCTCGCGGAAGGAGCTGCTCTTTCCTGTGTCATCCATAGATGCCACTCTAGTGCCACACATTCAGGAATGTACATCACCCTGGCGCTAGCAGCTTGACGTCGTTGTTGGAAGGGGAACCAATCAGATGCGAGGTAGTGCCCTGTCGTTTTATTGCCACGGTAACAGTGTCTGTTGTGTATTTTAGGAAGTCGTTAACGTCTGTTTTTGGTGTTCAGTGTCCCCCGGTCACTTTTTAAATTACTTTACGGCCCTAAAGTTGTTCCAGTCATCCGGTGAGAGCTAACTCCCTCCTGTTTACGCACAATCCAGATCCATGAGGGGAGTGAAGCACTTCTGCTCTTTCTGATCCAAGTTGTGGAGCCTACATCTGGCAGCTATGTTTATATAGTCTACAACTGATGGACTTGGATGCCAAAAAGAGTAGAATTCAGTAGTCACTGAGGAGTCGTTTAATTTCTTGCGGGCAGTTATTGTCTGAAACGGATCAATTGTTGGTTGCAACTGCTTTTCAGAACCTGAGGGGGGGTGTCAGCCACATCTGATCATGCGGGTGTGCTGTGTGAGGTTTTGGGTGCAGAGAGTGCTTAGCTGATAGTTATTTTGCACCGTGGTGAGGTTGGGGTGGGGCGGACGTCTGACGCAGAGTGTGGGGTTTAGGATTTGCTGGCATCAGAGCCCTTCTGTAGCTGGCGCTGGGGCATGTAGGCAGGCACGAGGAGACCCACGTGTCAGAAAAGCCCACAGAAGCCTGTGAGTAATGGTCCTGGTTCCTCCGTAGGATGGGGCGGGAGCCAAGCGGAAAGCAGGACGCTCCCCTGGACTCGAGCCTCTGCCCTCGCGTGGAGAGGCCCCTGCCGGGAGCTCATAATACAGTCGGTGATTAATGCTGACAGGGGAACTACTGAACGATCTGTTAGGGTGAAAAATTACATTCTAGCATGTTTTTGGAAGGCAGCTGAGAGTTATGCGCCCAAAACGAAGCGCGTTTTCCTGCGTCCGTCGCAATTCCTGCGTCAATGTTTTCCTGCATTGTACACCCCCCCGTAGATGGTAGACGGTTTTGTCAAAACTCATCACTTTCTCTCGATCCTTGGAATGTTCCCTCATGTCAGTGTATCTGCCTTGTCTTCGTGCACTTCTGCTCTAAAGGCCGAGCGCTGGCTCAGAACTCCGAGGTTGTGCATCCACGGGAAGGGCGGATGGAGAGTTCAAAAGCTTCTTTATTTTATTTATTTATTTTTTTTTAATAGTCGCACTGACCTTTAAGTTAGATTAGGTTATTTTACTGTGTGAGATGCTGTTCTTTTTGGGTGGGAGTGATGGCTTTATGAAGCGGCTGTCTCTTGGCAAAGACCCCGGGGCAGGTCTAAGAGTTGCGCGGTGTCACGCGGCAGGCCCAGAGCCTCCCGCCTCCCCGCAGAGCCACCTTCGCTGTAAGGGGGGGGGCTCAATGGCTTCCTTCAGATGAAGTGAGCCGTGGGTTGTCCTCGGCGCGGTGATGGCCCTTGAGCGGCACGAGTCTGAATGGCTGGGGGCGGGGGGGGCGTGTGACTGCACCCGGCCCCCTTTGATGCTCAGTGACAGCCCCCCTCTGTCTGCCTGCTCTGCCGTGGCTCTTTCAGCGCTGACTCTCTAAGGGCAACCTTACAGACCCCCATTAACCTGGATGTAAAATAGACGGTGTTTTGTTCTGCTTAAAATATACAAAATGTATTTGTGAGTAGTTTCTTGTTCGGCTGTGCTTATTTTGTTTCCTGTCTTACTTCAGCTTTCAAGCAAGTTTAACATATTTTTTCCTCCCTTTCGTATCTGATAGCAGTACGCTTTTTGGAACAATAGATGGCGCTGCAGTCGCATTCTTGTCGAAGGCCCAGTGTTTTTGCTCTGTCTCCGCTCGTGCCCCATTAAGTGCTTCCTCTGGGATCTTATTATGATGGCAGGTTAGCGGTTGGACTCCGAAGTGAAATTCTTCTGCACTGTGCGGCAATTCTGCTTGGATTATTGTTCTTAAGTCTGTCACTTATAAATTTAGTGTGATGGTGCTCCTGGGGGGGCCAGCACTTCATTATAGGGTCTGGCGACTAATTTGGGGCACTTACCTTAAGCGAGATGCAATACTTTGTGTAGGTCTGCCCGGTCAGCATGCAAACGAGGGTCCTGGCTGGACTATTTACACCCTGAGCCAAGCTTTTCAGAACAAGTAGGAGACTCTCTTATTTTTTTTTCTTTTGCTAGTCCTCTGCCCTGGAGGATTATTGGCATTTGTCTATGTGGCCTGTTTCCTTTAAATCACCAATGAAATGCGAGATGCGAGACAGACATGACTTGCGTCCCCCTAGTCGCATGCTTTTTTGACGAACATCGAAATGCAAAATGAATGACTTATATGGGAAAGGCTGCCCGTCCGCACAGTTGGCGGGCTTCTCCTAACCGTGCGGCGGTCGGCAGACTCTCTCCCGGGCCGGCTGCGTTCCTTCGGCGCGCGTACGCTTGCCCGTTTTAGCGCGCTTTTCCTCCGCTCTTCCGGAGAGCCTCTCTACCAGGCTCGCCCGCAGCCGTGTCCCCGCGCCATCTGGACGGCCCGGCCCGAGGCCCGCCTCTCTGCCCGCTCCTGCTGCAGCCTCCCCGACAGAAGGGCTGCACGCTGAGGGGGGGGTTGGATTTGAGCTCATCCGACTGGATTTCCGCCGCTCTTGGCAGAGGTTGCAGCCAGCGGTGATTCTGCTCGACCGCGGCATCGCCTCTAATTATGCTGCGGCCGTTGTTGGCGGCACGAGGCCGTTAATGACATTTGGGCCCCGGGTGTGTGCCCCTCCTTAGCAACACTGGGGCTTCGTTTTGGAGCGCGTTTTGGTCTTATTGCGAGCGTGGCACGGGTCTCGTGCCGGACCTGCTGCCCGGGCCTGATTATTGCTGATAATCTCTGTGATCGCTCGGGGGAGGACAAAAGTTTGTACTAAACGGGGTCCTTTGAAGCACTCGCTTGTGCGCTTACTCGCGTGTCCGCCTGTGATCTGTGTCAGCGAGTGGCGTCGAGTAACCCAGCACTGACTCTCGGTGCTGGGGGGGGGGGTTTGTTGGGAAAAGCGCCCCCCATTGTGACTCTGATTGCTTTTATTTGGGGGGGTATATGTTTTGAATTAGTTGCTGGTGGACTTGGAGAGCATTGAACAAAGAGTCTTTGTTTTAACGAGAAAAAGAAGCGTAAGACTACTCATCTGCACATCAAACAAACAGGCAGACAGACTGACTCCCCTAATTATCTCACCGTCAAACTGGGCTGCTAAACGAGGAAGGAGGCAAGTCGTCTCCGCAACCCTGGGAGAGGAGGAGACGGGGAGTGTCTGGCTCTGGGTCAGAGACTCCTCCCTGCCTTGGCTATCGCTGTAACTAGGCGATCCCTTGGTCTTCCTGGGTAACCTTGGTGACCTCAGGATGTCTCCTCTGAAAGCTCATGGTGGATTATCTTCTGGCTCATTTCACTGAGGCCTGGTTCTGGTTTGAATGAACCAAATAGTCGCTGTGGTCTATTCAGCCTCTGCCTACGTCAGCTCTGCCCAGTTTATAAGCCTCTGCCGCAGTGTTAGCTGGTGTTATCTCCAAACTACTAGTCTAGTCAAACTGTCTTTGTACCTTGAAGTTGACACTTTAAATCAGACTATTAATTTTTCAATTCAGTATGTATTTGTATAGTGCCTTTCACAAGTTACCTCAGGGCACTTCGCATGGGTGTGTCGTAACACATTTATACAGAATAATGCATGAAACGGGGAAAGGGAAGACAAAGAGCGAATGGAGCCAGATGTCAGCAGAGGGGCCATGTGACGGTACCCTCATATCGGAAAATTAGTCCGTTTGATGTAATGGCTTCAAATGATTTGCTCTCGCATTCAAATTTGGTCATTAAAGGGAGAGTAAGTGCAATTAAAGGGATCTGCATGTGGAATTAAAAACACTGGCGTACATTGTGTGACCAGGAAGTCGTGGGAGGGAGATGTATGTCCGAGCGGGAGAGGCTGTGTATCCCAAGGTGAAGGGTTTCTGTGCCCCGTGTGTGGCCAGACACTGACGCCTATTGTTACTGGGATTATCGATGTGATTAATGCTGGCTTATTCTGATTCTGCGTTGGACCTCAGCTGCGTGCAGCAAATCCCCTCCTGCCAAGAGGCAGGTGATGGTCCTCATGCATATTCATAGGGCCCCGTGGCTCCGCCCACTCCTCACACTGTCGATCTCTTCAGCGGCAATGCCGGTGAGCGGAGAGCCGGTGGCAGGCAGCCAGCACCGTGCAGACACCTGGCAGGTCGTTGCCGAAGCTCCTCCCCTTGGTGTGGATTGGTCGGCATTGTCCAATGGTGTGACAGAGATTCTGACCAGGCTGCGTAAATGCGTCCAGAAGGCCCATCAATAAATTGCCCTTTGATGAAACCATGGTGTCACCAAGTGTGTTTTCGTCCTGCGTGGAATTTTCTGGAGAGTTTCTTTCCCACAAAATCAGAAAATACAGATTCTCATGTCTCTTGAATCTCAAGTGTTATTTTCAATGTTTAACCCTTGTTGAGAACCACTGCACGTTGGGCAGATTGTTATATACTGACTTTTAAGTCTGACGAGACAAGAACTGGCATTATAATGTTTAGGCCTAATTATACTTAGAATTTTAAATGCATATATTGCTTTGGCTATTCAATGAATGTGAATCTAGTCCTAACGTTTAAGAGCGTTTTTTTTAAACAAAGAGTGCTTTGTAAGTCACAGTGGTCCTACCCCAGGATTTAGTCTCCATTTGCCCGAGCACTGAAAACTCATCTACACAGAAGAGGTCAGTCATTCTGTAGTAGATGTACAGCAGCCAAGTCATCTGCCTAATTATAGCGAGTTTATTCTCTATGCTGAATGCACAGGGCTTGAAGTGAAGCTTTGAAAAGAGCATAATTAAAAAAAGGGGAAATCTCAGAGAAAAGTGGTTTTATTAATATATGTGTGTTAGGGCTGGGAGTCTAGGAAGGGCCTCTAAGATTGAGGCTGCTCTGCTCCTGGGATGGGGGGGTGGTGGTCCGGGGGGCAATGACATTTCCCTCCCCCACTCCCTCCCTCTCGCACACACAAACAGTTTTGATCTCTACCCTAGTGTTTTGGCACACATACACATGCACACTCTAGTGCGCTCATGCGAGACACCAGTCCAGAATCTCACATACCCCCCAGTGCTTGGGTGGACGCGTCTCGCCAGGCTGTGCCCCGCCCCCCGTCCGAGAGGGTCGCAGTGGTACAAACTGCGATGGCACAGAGAGCTGTATGGTAAAACCATACTTTATAGCTTCTGGGGACATTTTTCAGGTCCCCACCATATAAACCTCAATTTTATAAAAGAAATGTGAATGCAGTCAAACTAAAAATGCTGGAAAGTCTTGTATTTTGTTTGGGTTTGGGTTATCACAGTTAGGCTTAGCCTACGCCTATAGAAATGACAGGAACTTATGAACTGTGTCTGTGAGTAGTATGGGAGCACCCCTCCCCCTTTACAGCATCCGGGAAAAAGATTGCTTCAGCTATCCACACGTCACTTGAAAGATAAAACTTGAAACGGGCCTGTTTGGAAGCGCGCAGCAGCCCCCCCCCCTTACTGCCTCCCTAAGCCTCGGCACGGCCCGCAGTCTCTGCCGCTTCAGCACTCCTGCTAACTTCATGCTAACTTCAACTGCAGACGCCGCAAGTCGATTGGGCTTGGCGGAAAAACCTCGTACCTTTTCCTGATCAGGACCCGGCCTTTTCTAGTGAGTCAGCGCTGTCTGTCCTTAGAGCACAGACGCGTTTGGCTAATTAAATCTTTTAGGAAGTGGCCTATAAGTGAACCCTGTGGGTTTTCCCTCATGTTAATATTGTGAATGACACTTACTCAGCCCGCAAGCAAACATTTTGAAGCAGCAAAGAACTGATTTCAGTAGTGCAGTGCGTGCAGTGCGTGCTGGACATTGTTACTGTTTGCACTACACACTTTTTTGTGATTCAAATAAAATTAGAAAACATCCTTGATCGATTGCCCAGTACACAGTGGTGGAAAGGGGACTGGACAGGTTACCAAATATCCATATGCATAAGGGGCAATTTCGAAACTCAATAATTGCGTGTTGTCGGACTGCTGGATGGAGACCAGGGCAAACTGGAGTGAAGATGGAAACACGAAATCCAAAGCCCCCAAACCCAGAGCTGGTATGATCCTCTGCTTCGCCAATAGGCCCAAATCAGCAAACAAGTGTCCTTTTAAATTGGCTTAAAATCACGTGCTCAAATCCAGTCACCAGTCTGTCATGTTTTCATTCAAATCCTCTCTAATGACAGGAATTGGCCTTTAGTAAGAATAAAACTCAGAAATTAGTCTGCAGCAATAATACAAGTGCCCTTTTTCATCTGTCGTCCAGTGCATGTCTCCCTAGATCACGACCGATGCCAGGCCTGACCTCGTCCTGCCACTGTCATCCAAAAAGCTGCCGATGAGAGTGTGCCCCCCCCCGCGCTTGGAAACGGGACAAGTGTGTGGAAATAGCTCTGTACGTGCATCTGGGGCTCAAATATTGCAGCCCATTTATTTATTTTGCGGACATAACAGCGATGAAAGCCTGCAGTCAGAGTGGGGGGTCGGCCAGCACTCAGAGCCCCTGGAGGAGTCGGGGTTAAGGGCCTCAGGGGCCCGGCAGTGATGCAACTACTCCGCCGGCCGGATCATTAAGTGCTTTTTTTCCCTGTTAATATTTGAAAAGTAAACCGTTTCGAAAGCCTCGTCGTTCAGTAACTCAGATTTTTCCATATTTAGGTGCCGAAGAGGACAGTTTGTGTATATATGAGGGAAAAAGCAAACTTTGCCCTGTGACTGCACTTTGACAACCGGCAGACGTTTCTGAGTCCTTCTGACCCCAACCCCCTCTTTGACTGAAGCCAGTGTAGGTCTCCTGGCCAAGAGGGTGGAGCAGACTGGCGTAGAGGTTCATTCCTGTGTCACCGCTCAAAAAAACCCACCTACTGACGAATAAAAAGTAAAAAAAAAAAAATGCTACTAGAAACCATCTAAAATACACTGTCGCTGAGTTGCTGCCACCATCATCTGATATCTGTTCATGTCGCATTGCGAGACTCATTTCTGAAATCTCTGGTTCTTACAGAATAAATCACTATAAGCAATGCAGGTGTTAAAGGCGACAGTCTATTGGCTCCCTAACTTATAGACCTCGCCCCCCAACTCTGCTTCATTGGTTTGTCCTACCCAATCAGACAGCCCGATTAATCTACTTTTCAAGCCCATAATTAGTTGATATCAGGTGGTCAGAGGTGAAAAATATTAAATTACTGAAATACCTATTATGGCATGGTGCAGTAATGAATGAATGTCGAAGGTTTGCTTCAACCGCATTGACCCACAAACGTGGGCACCATAAAGCTGAGCAAAGTTAGGATGATTCCAAAATAAATTTCGAACATAATTGGATTGGCCTGGGTTGGGGGCCCAGTGTGATCTCTAACTCCACCCCTGCCCAAGGGTTATAAATAGTGAGCAAAATCTCGCAAAATCTCAAAAAAAAAGACAGAGACAGAGGACCACGTCTCTTGAGTGGTATTAAAACGGCCTGACCTCACTGAGGAAATTGAGTCAGAAGGCAATTAAATGGGGCTCTGTGTCTATTAAGAAGCAGCAGTTGACATTCCAAAGAAAAAGCTGTTTGAGCCCAGAGCTGGTGTCGCTGACCCGTGTTAGGCAGGAAATAGCCAGCACTGAGCTCTCGGGCTGCGTCTAAAGAGGAAGCGGTTTGGGTCATGCCGTTATCTACGCTTAGAGCAAAAGAGCACTGCACTGACAGGGCGTAAACTATGCATGCACGCTTGGTAACCGACATGATGTCACAGCGACTGAACAGGGTTATGTAGGAAGTGCCAAGAAATAAGAACTGAACACAGGAATGATCATGGATACAGGAAGGCAGAGCTCAACCTGCTTTATGACATAAAGGCCTCCTGTTTTGATACAAATAAACATTTTGTTGATAAGACTATCCTTGCTCTGTCAGTTTCTCTGTTTTTTTTTTTAGCTGATAAATGACATGCATTAAGCCAGGGTGGGGAAATGAGAAGCCGACCTTTCACCTATGAAGAGGTTAATGCCCTTGATTCTCTCTGTATGACTTTCATAGTCAATGCATTTCATCACAAGAACTCTCAGTCCCACTCTGCTTTGCTTTTGAATTGACTCACGGCAGCACTTTCAGATCGTAGTGCCGTGAAGACCGTTCTCCCCACGAGCATTTTGAGAAGTCGAGAAGTTAAGCTAGTACCTTGTTGAAGACTTTGTATCTCGGGTAATGCAATGCAGCTATTGAGCTTTAACTGTTCAGTTTGCTGGACTTGGCTGCACTCTGCACAAGCCTTTAGATATCAGTCTTACGGCGTTTTCACACCTTTAGTTTGTTTGCTCTGGGTCAAATCGGTTGATTTGCAGCGTTTTCTATTTGGTTCAAGCAAAGCACCACTGCAAGCCACATAAGAAGGCTCATTAACATCATGAGATGTGTCTGCAGTGAGAACAAGAATATAAATATAGGAGGAAGGTCCTGGGTTGTGGACTATCGCATATTTCTGTGCAATTTAACATGGAGCAACGGCAGAAATGGCATTTGTTCATAGCCCTAGGAATTATCTTGGCAATATACCAGGATTCAGTACACCAGCAGAATGCTGAATTCACTTCAAGGACATGTCTTGAAATTGCTGTGCTGCTGCATTCATACAACTGAGTGGAAGAAAGCTAATCATGAGTACGTACGACATGCTAGCTGGGTCACGTTCGGATCACGTTCCCACTACAGAGGAATCACTCCAGAGCTTGTCTGGGATTGGACCGAGACCACCTCCTCTCAAGGGTCTTGGTGTGGTTGCTTTGGTCTGCACACAAGTCCAGTTTGCACCATGGGTGGAAACAAACCGGTGTATGATCTAACTGGACCAAACAGTGCAGGTGTGAAAACACCCTAAGATAAGAATCTTTGTCCCTGCAAACAGAGTGGCGAAGCGTCACTTAGCTACACTACAGTCAGCAGTAAAGTACATGCAATATGCATAGACAAGGACAATGAATAATAAAGTCTAAAAGTCAAAGTATCTTTGAATTGAAGCAGAACGTGCAATTATGTAGATTTACGTGGAAATAAATAGATTTAGATTCAGAGTTGTGAGTCACTATATCAAATATTCACCACATGATTATTGTGGCCAAAATAATTCAGGATAACGATATCACGATATCTATGGGAAATCACCTTTGATTTTTTAATTAAAGTCACATTTAATTTGTATGTTGTGTTGAGTCTCCTTTTTGGCAAATGAGTTACACCCGAAATGAGTTACACCCGAAGTGTAGTGAGGCGGAGCGTCTGTAACCATACTTGTAAAATGGTATACGGACAGAAGAAGCACACTACTTATAGATGGTGTACAGATAACCAGGGCTAATGCCTCCTTTTATGCTTACTGTCGATCGGCACGTCTGCCCAAACTGGGGGTTTGACACCCCGTGCTTTCTTATATAATACTGTAATGACACCATGAATGCAGCGGCGGTAACCTTTAAATGTATACTAGATAATCTGGAAAAGGAACAATGATTAAAACTGCAGCGCTTGCTAAATTTTCTTTCCAGTGACCAAGTAAAAAGGTTTTAGTGAAACTTGAACCTCCCATGTTATAATGTCTGGGCAGTATGAAGGTACAAAAAAACCTTGATCACAAGAAGGCTGACTGGCATGGTCTTCGCAACTTAAGAGTTGCATGTGTATAACCTGCTGTGTTCGTATCAATATTGCAACATCGCCCAGCCCTAATATGCAATAGCCATTATTTGAATTCTGCACAAAATACCCCATCTCCCTTTGTGATGTCATTTAGTGCCAGTGCCAGTTTTTACTCCAGTGGAAAATCACTGTACTTTTGGTGCTTTTCTGAAGTATTATGAGTATGGAGCCTGGTTCAGTTTAAAAGCTCCCATAGTTACTTGAACTAGATTATTTATGGTATTACCATATATGCATTGCTAACACAATATCAATATTTTATTTTTTAAATATCACAGTTACCGTCAGTATTGGTATATCTGGACACCCCAAGTCCAGGGCAAGCCATCCTTTTAACATATCACAGCAAATGGCGAAATTAATTGATTGTATCCATTGGTCCTATTGCTCATTGGCGTAGGGGAATTATGTCATTTGCAAACGCAAGGTTGAGACATGGACTGGTCCGAGAGGGCGATGACAGGACAGGCTGGCAACGGCTCTGGGGAAAAGGATGTTTTTTTATTTTTCTTTTGCAGGCACAGATAAACCCGTAGCGATGGCCTGATGCTAAAAGGTCGAATGAGCAGTACTTGGGGTGGGATGGGTCTTTGAAGGCTTTGAAAATGCAATGCAGCTGTGCGTAAATTCAGTCTCTACAGGCTCTGTACCAAAAATCTTTTTGAGTGTGATTCCTGTAATTGTTCATATCGGGCTTTCTCTTCAAGAATGAACCATTGGGTGAAATATTTCATTCTTGTGATGTGTGAACTGTGGTGATGTGGTTGGGTACCACACCCTCCCCACCCGCACACACGACTTCGCAAAACAAAAACACAGCATACAAACTCGAAAAGGTCAGCTTGTCAAGATTTACACAATAGGTTAAAATAGACGTGCATGCACACACAGCTATGTCGTGCTAGAGCTGCTACATCACCTCAAAAATACTCTGGAACTCCTTTTTATTGTTGGCTGTGCCCAACTAGACAAACATCTGGAATACAGCGAGCACGTAGCTAGGCCTGTCCATATCAGGTGGAGTGTCGGTCCACCGTGCAATCATTCACCTTGACATGAAAATTGCCCTGAAACTCCCACACATGCCAAGAAACAGCTGATAAGGTGGAGTGACATTCAACAGGGGCCGTGTTTCAGCTGGCAAAACCATTCCTGAATCTGCTTTTTCACTCTCTCATCTCAGATGGACAAAGCTCAATCCAAGTCAGGCACATATGAGTAATTCTATTAACTTTGCCCAGTAATTAAGAAACAGGCGTGCAATATTGAGCTCACTCCGCAATTCTAACCCCTTGGGAGTTTGGAAGCAGAAAGCGGTATTAATCACATTCGTAACACGTTCCTTCCAGTAATTAACAAAAGCATCGAGTCTTCCATTGGAATCCTTTTATGGAAATGCGCCGTGCTGCTCCTGTCTGTCATAATGGCAACGCGGGTGCAGTAAATGACGAATAACACATCTCCCCACATTACAGTATAAATAACTGCACCAGTACATTAATTACCACCTCCAGCTGGATTTCGCCCGACGTCGGCTCGGAGTTAATGGCAAAGCCATGTCAAAGTAACGGCGGGAACCTCGACACCTCCCCGCGAAAATAAAGTGATAAGAAAGCTAAGCGTCGCGTTCCAGCGTTTTCTGTGGAAGTGCCAGAGTCCCAGAGCAGAAACAGCCAAGACAGCACGAGGTGTAAACCCTGCCACTGTGTTTGGGGGGGTGGGGGTGTGGACTGTAGGTACAGATATTCTCTGATCCTTAGCAATTTAAATGTGCCCCCTCCCAACCCACGTAGCCCTAATTTAGTCATTTTTTGTAGCATGCTAAGACACCTCAAAGGAAAGTGCTCTTGTCAAAGACCTTGTTGACTATGAAACAGGACCTGCTGAATGTGGCGACTGTGTGAGGGGGGGGTGAGGACTGTGCTCATGGGCACAACAGAGGTAGGACTAGTCTGCTGAGACCGGAGCCGTGAGGAGTCGCAGGCTCAGAGGCACACCTCACTGACCCCACATGGGGACATGAAGGACTATGGAAAGTCAGATCTGGGCTGGCGACGTCTGTCCCATAGCAAAGAAGGAGCAGCTCAGACCAGAAGGTGGAGATGGTTACCTAGGGTGAAGAGTGGCTGTCTGGGAAGGTTATGGGGGTTGGGTAAAGTTTATGTATACTGTATAACTAGAATTTGAATTTATACTTGTAAAATAAATAAGGTAAGACATAGATTCCTCGGGGGAATTTTTATTGTCATGCTTTGTGTTGGCACAATAATGCCCCCACCCCCAAAGAAATAGATTAATAATATGTAAATAACCAGAAAATGTGTAGTACAAGTAAGGTAGGCAAAAATGGAGCAGGTGGAGCCATACAAAAATGGCTGGGGTCGTGTCCTCTGAGCTGGGCTGTGACAGGAAGATCAGAACCATCATGCCAGCAAGTGGATGCAAAGAAGCTTGTGAAGCTCTCAGTTGTCCATCTTGGCGACATGAGCTTGTGGCTGAAGGTGTTCCTGAACTGCACTAGTGCTCCTACGACAGAGCCCAGCTTTCCTCAGAACTTGGTTAGAGCCAACACACCCCCCCAGCAAACAGCAATAACAACGTGCTGCCTGCAACAGATTGGTGAAACGTGCGGCAGTTTGCCGCACAAACCACAGATTTATCAGGAAAACTGGCCTGCTCCGCATCTCCTCATGGACTCTCTCTGTATTGTCATGCCGGGAGAGCTTCTCGTTGATGTAGATGCCAAGCTACTTATAGCACCATACAGTTTCCTCACCCTTCCCTTGGATGATGATCATGACGACAGCAGTGGCTCACCACTCTACAGCTTCCTTGTACTTCTACTATCAAGCCACAGGCGATTCTTCTCATGTCACCCAAGAAAACTCTCTACTGGACTTCTGTGCTCCTCGTCCACCACTCTTACATACCACAGCTGCAGACTCATCAGAGCACTGTTGAAGACGGCATGATCCGGAGTTGTACTTGAAGCCTGCGGTATAGGGTACATATGAAAGTTGACTGTCCCATGGGGGGCCCGGACTTTGCCACACTATGTGTGGTTACAGTAGCGGTCTGTCTGTGGCTGGTTGGTGTGATCTTGGCAACCATATCATTCTCTCCCTGCATCACTTTCGGTGCCTTTCCACTGGCGTACAGGGCCCGACCCGTACCCGAGCCATACCCGAGCCGTACCCTACCCGTACCGGACCCGTACCCGAGCCATACCCGAGCCGTACCGGACCCGTACCCGAGCCATACCCGAGCCGTACTCGAGCCATACCGTGAAGAGAGACTAGTTACCGCACGGTTCCAGTTCGCTTCAGTTTTCCGCTGCAAATGAGGCAGCCCAGTAATGGCATTGCCGAGTTTGGAGAGTGACAGTGATGTAAACTTTTTCTTTGCTAATTTCAAATAGGACGTCTATGGGAATCGCTGTGTTATATTAGCAACAAATGCTAGCAGAGTTAGCATTTGTTTACATTATTTTGCATTACGAATCCATTTCATTCAGCTGCTCAATAATACTTAATTCGAGTCCCTGTCTGGAATGAAGAGCTTATACACATAATGCTTTTCAAGGATGTCTGGCAGGATCTCCATGGCGAAGCGTTCCTCTTCCTGGCTTTCCTGATTCCACTGATCTGGGTCCACTTTGGTATAGGACAGGTATGCATCATATAAGGTATGCATCATAGTCCTTATTTTCTAAAGAGACACAAATTTTTGAGTTCTGAGTTATCAGGAATGCATTGATATATTGCGCTGTGTGATACTACTAATAATAAATAATATATAGAATATGCCATTTTTTCTTCAGATAATCCAAGCTTATTAATGCAGTTCACTGTGCTCACTATCGCTGTGATTTCAAGCAATCAGATGGTAGTGACACAACCTGGCTGGTTTCGTCATGCTTTCTGCCCTGCTCTGTGTATATTTTTAGACCTGTTAGCAAAGGTAAACTCATTACTCAGTCCACCAGCCCTTGTAAGCGCAGTGATGTGTTTGTGGTAAATAATTAAGCACAGAACTAGTGGCAGAAGCCAGGAAAAAAAACTGCCCCAAGTACAAGTACTTGGAAGCCCAAATTATAGACTATACGTGTGTATATGTGTGTTTATATATAATACTGTGTGTACATAGTGCTGCGTAATGGAGTACCAAAGAGGCCAAAAGTGTCGATGTGTAAATTACAGGGGCTTCGAACACGACAATTGTGAAATAATTTAATGTGCCATAGGAGAACAGTCTCAATAATGATTACAGGGTATGCACTGAGTGAGTGGCTCTGCAGATTAAGTCCCTGTGCCCGTGAGCAGAAGATTGTCGCTTAGAGCTTTGCCTGAAGAGTCATATGGCTGTGGGCTCTGGAATGAGATCCTTAAACTCGCAGGTCCCGGGGCGCCACACATTGGCTGACCCTGTGCTGTGACCATCAGGCTATGGAGAGCGAGATGGGATAGGTGAAGCGACGAGTTCCAATGTACCTGTACTCGTACTTGTGCAAATGGCCAATGACGGATTTGTCATCGTTTATCAAACCAACCACATTGGCAAGGAGGAACCGTGGCTGCCAGATAATATGGAAAGCTACTAAACACTGCAAAGATACAGCCTCATAAATTACCACCGAACTGAAAACTCACCTCTGTGACACTGTGTCAACAAAGTCTGCTCGCCACCAGCTTCCCAAAAACCGGACCTGCCTATTTCATGTATCCAAGGCTAATTCAGCAAGGCCCTCTTTTAAGTCCTTGAAATTAATTTTTAATTGTTTTATTAACTGCTTCCTAAAATACTTCTGTTACAATATAGAAAGTTGCTTTTTAAAATTTCTTTGTTAAAAATCTTTTGTCTTTATGCACCATTCTGAGTGTACACAGTGATTAAAAGTAAGTCTAACAGAAGCTAAAATGTCTCATAAATAGGAAATATCAGAATAAAAAAATCATGGTGATATGTAAATAGTTGCGGGTGTTGTTTTTTGGGGTTTGGTACAGGGCCGTTGGCCTTGCAGCACATTTGCATTTAATCTGTGGCCAAGGAGGCACGCGTCGTTCTTCAGAAGTCTGCCTCCTGTGGCCAAAGCTGAACACAGCAGGAAGTCCCAGGGGTCAGGGGTCACATGGACCAGCTGCACCACAGTGGTGACATCGTAGGCTCCCAGAGATCCTGCATGCTGCACCCCTCCCCCACCCAAGGGTAGTCTGAACAAGCAGAACCCAAGTGTTGTGCTGAGAGAACAATAGTCCGGATATTTTCTCTCATAGTTTAGTCATTCTGCAGTTTTTTTTTCCAGCTTTGTTCAGGTCAACACGCCCTAAGCCTTTAATTCCATACCCTTTTCAGAGGAGTGGGTGCAGTCATACAGATGATGCTTTCCAAATTATTTAAACTATAAGGTAAAAAAAGACAGCAATGGAGACTTTGGACAAAATCCAACTGTCGGAATTTGAGGGAGACTAATGTTTTCGGTGTACAGGAATGTCAAATGCCGATCTTTTCCTGTTTGTCTTAGTGAATTATTAAATGTGTCACTGTATCATAAATAAGGCCCCTTCTCTACAGGTAATTACAGCACGAGAGAAGAAGTGGGGCGGCACACATGAGGGGACACTTGGAATGCTGAATATGTTTGCTTGTATAATGGGTGACATCTGTTTTGAGTAGCGGAAACAAGGAAACCCTTGCATGTGAGAATGCATGAGGAGGCATTAGGGAGGCCACTTCCCAAGCCCATGTCTGCACTTCACATGCCATGAAGGCATATGTCTGTATTCTAGGGCAAAAAGTCAGCCTGCAATCCAAACTGGATTTCATTGTTTATTCATACAGAGATAATGAGGAAGTCATATCTGTGTTTTACTGTGTAGTCAAGCATGACAACCCTGTGACAGCTTTTGAGATCCCCAAGGCAATGTCCTAAGACCTATTGACATTTAAATTGAATTAAACATTTGAAGGTTTCATTGTGTACACAACAAAGCCCAGAAGAAGGGGGTTTAGGTGCTTAACACTGGGGGTACTTCAACAAAAATGAAAGCAATACCAATGTTGCTAATTTCTTTCAATGAATTTAAATAGGAATCCCAGAAGTCACAATATGACAGGAACTAAAATATCCAGCTTTCTTCCATGTAACGTGTGGGAGGTAACTTTGAATATCTGTTGTAGCTTCCAACAAAAATGTCATGTTTTAGTGTGGGGATGCATTTCTGATACATGCTCTCTAAGATAAAGAGTAGAAGCTTGGAAATTCAACTGTAGTCGCAACGGTTTTCTTCTTATCGTGTGCAGTAAATAGCTTATCTGTACAAGGCTGCTCTACTGCGTCTTTGTGTCTTCATTGTACTCTGTTGTAGAAGACAGGTTGAGCTCATAACTGAGCTCAAATTTAGTAACATAAGCTGGTGGAAGGGTGGTGTGGTGGTCTAGTGGTGTGGTGGTCCATTGCACGCACACACACACCTCTGGGTTCTGGTCTCCGCCCTGGCTCAGCGTGTAGAGTTTGCATGTTCTCCCTATGTCAGCATGAGGTTTCTTCTGTGTACTCCAATTACCCCACCCACCATAGTCCAAAAACAAGCCGGGCTGCAGTTACTCATTGGAACGGCCCGTTGGTGTGTGACTGCACCCTGTGATGGGTTGGCACCTTGGTTGTTCCCTGCCCTGCACCCATCGCTTTTGGGACAGGCTTTTGGCCATAAATAGGGCAGGTTTGTACAGAGAATGGATGGATGGAGCTGTCGGAAATAACCAGGTGAGAAGAGAAATGAATTTCTGGGCTGACATGAGTTTTATTTATAACATTGAGAGGAACTGAGCCCTTGAAGCCATTTTTAGAACAGTAGTACTTAGGAGAGTAGCACTGGTGTGGTTATCTGCCAGTAGCCACCCTGCGTGTAGAGAGCCAGTCTTTGAGAGGTCCCACCGCAGTGAACATCCCACTGAGGTCTCAGAATAAGGCTCACGCTTCCTCTTAGAGATCGGTAACCAGGTCATGGGTCAGTCTCCAATGCGGTTCCCATACCTCCAGAGGCCTAGGGCCTGTGTGTCAGAACTTCCTTTCCATTTGGGTCTGGGAAAATTCCCCAGTCATTATAAAATCTCACCCGGCTGCACTCGATCCTGGGTGCGTTTCCCAAAAGCATAGCTGCTAACTTTGTTAGCAATTTACATAGTTGGAGCCATGTAACTGAATGAGTCCAACTATGTAAATTGCTAACAGGAGCTTTTGGGAAATGCTGTTTTTATGTTGTTATAATTTGCTTCCTATTCATTTTCATATTATATGTGAAATTCAGTGGAAAAGTTTATAGTGAAAGCTTATGTATTCACCCTTCAAATAACCGGCACGCTCAAGTAACTGGCACAATGGTTAGAAAATGTCAGTAAAAAAATAAAAAATTCTTAACAATGTAATAAGCCATTGTTCTATTAAAAATGTACCATAAACTAACTAAAAAAAAAGAAAATTAAAAAAAAAAAGAAAGGCATTGCACGATACAGATGTCAGTTCCTACAGATGCCTGAGGAGCAGTGCACTTTATGGAGATGTCAGTTCCTATAGATGCCTGAGGAGCAGTGCACTTTATGGAGATGTCAGTTCCTACAAATGCCTGAGGAGCAGTGCACTTTATGGAGGTGTCAGTTCCTACAGATGTCTGAGGAGCAGTGCACTTTATGGAGGTGTCTGTTCCTACAGACGCCTGTGGAGCAGTGCACTTTATGGAGGTGTCTGTTCCTACAGACGCCTGTGGAGCAGTGCACTTTATGGAGGTGTCAGTTCCTACAAATGCCTGAGGAGCAGTGCACTTTATGGAGGTGTCTGTTCCTACAGATGCCTGTGGAGCAGTGCACTTTATGGAGATGTCAGTTCCTATAGATGCCTGAGGAGCAGTGCACTTTATGGAGATGTCAGTTCCTACAAATGCCTGAGGAGCAGTGCACTTTATGGAGGTGTCAGTTCCTACAGATGCCCGAGGAGCAGTGCACTTTATGGAGGTGTCTGTTCCTACAGACGCCTGTGGAGCAGTGCACTTTATGGAGATGTCAGTTCCTACAAATGCCTGAGGAGCAGTGCACTTCATGGAGGTGTCTGTTCCTACAGATGCCTGTGGAGCAGTGCACTTTATGGAGGTGTCAGTTCCTACAGATGCCTGAGGAGCAGTGCACTTTATGGAGATGTCAGTTCCTACAGATGCCTGTGGAGCAGTGCACTTTATGGAGATGTCAGTTCCTACAAATGCCTGTGGAGCAGTGCACTTTATGGAGATATCAGTTCCTATAGATGCCTGTGGAGCAGTGCACTTTGTGGAGGTGTCAGTTCCTACAAATGCCTGAGGAGCAGTGCACTTTATGGAGGTGTCAGTTCCTACATTGTATGGGTCTGTAACTTGTGCTATGTTAGCTTCACATTTATGGGCCTGTGTCTTCAACTATGAGCAACATTCTGAGAGTGCTACCGAGACATAACAAGACATCCAGTGAAACTACTGTATCTCAGCACATGGCCTAATGTATTTTAATTGCCTTCATAAGATTCCAAATGACTGTAGTCCGTCAGATGTAGCTATTTTTAGCTGGTGTTACTTAGCTGAGTTCTGTAAGAATATTTTAACTAACACCTCACGGTGATGAATATTATAACTAATCATGAAAGTGCGAAGAAGGCCATGTTTTTCAGAACTTCCCATGTTAATGTAATAGGTGTGAGCTATCTAATGATTCATATGCAGAAACGGTTTGGAATGTCATTTTCATACCCTCTTCTCTGTTCATTTGCACCTGCGGTGTAGTTTATGTTCTACAAGGTAGCGGAGCTACCTGACGGAAAACCACTTGAGAACACCGGCTTTTAAGACGAGGCCAGCTATTTGTTTTTGGCAGGTGTAAACTCTATTGCACCGAATTAGCAACTGGCTATTCACAAGAGCAATATATAAATAAAAAAAATACTTGTTTTTAATTAGAAAGATCAATATCTGCTTTTAATCAGAGGGGAATTATTAGGAATGCAAATAATATCTAATTAGATGTTGGGCTCCGTTGTTTGTATGTTGCAGATGGTTTGGTGCAATACAGTATGAGAATGTGTGATTACATACAGCATCCATGCAGCTCAAATTATGGCTCAAGTATAAAAATGCGGTGTTACGGATGGGCATGGTGAAGGATGGACGCAACAGCTACGGACACACAATGACCAACTAAGGATCAGAACAAGGGCAGGAACATAAATATGCATGTAAGGAGGGCAAGTACCTACAAGTCAGGCATCTGGTCATGAGTGCTTGAAATTTGAATGAATGACTGAATTTGAGGAGACGCGACTAAGCTGACTTTAGTCTGGTAATCTGCTGTCATTATGCCTTGGTGAGAATCCTCTCAGAAAAACCCTAGAAGTTGCCACGCTTGACCCAGCAACAGCAGCTTTGGGCAATAGGGACATGTTGTTCCCTTCCTGCAGCAGGACCAGGACATCACCATATTTCAACATGATAATGCTTGTCCTCCTACACCTCGGCTCACACAAGAGAAGCAGCAGCAGAATGTCCTGACAACACTTTGGGTGTCACACACACTGGACCTGAATCCTTTGGAAGACCCATGAGATATTTTAGGTCAACACATAGCCTCCAGGGTATCACGTTCCTCCAATGGACAGATGTTGGTACAGGCACTACAGGAAGTGTAGGACAGGATACCCCAGGCTGTCATAGGTGACCTTATACAGAGTATCAGACCTAGATGCACTGAGTGTGGAACTGCTCGTGGCAGTAATCCCAAATACAGAGGATAGTAGTGATGCCTGTATTTCCACTTCCTGCTGTATTTGTTCTCAAATAATAAACCGTTACAACCATATTTCCTGTCTTTGTTGTCACAAACTGTTTTTCCCCCATCCTTTTTAACTTGATATGCTCTGCAAAACATTGTATGAGTTTCTTTTGATGCTCAGTACACAAGGAGAAGGCTTCTGTCGAGTCAAGAGGGCTTTACTGTTGTATACCGAGTGCAACATGCAAACAGCAAGTTATGGGGGGGGGGGGGGGGGGGGGGGCAAAGAAAACATGTCTGTTGCAGAGGAGCCTTAATGGAGTGCCCCCCACAAACATTTCACAGCAGTATCTAACAGAACTAACAGTAAGGTAACGG
>JAODKM010000034.1:8726372-8739028 GCA_026780845.1 Petrocephalus sullivani
GAGAGAGGCGGGGAGGGGGGCGTGGGAGAGCTGGGGGGTGAGGGGGGGAGGGGGGGGCGGGGAGGGGGGGGGGGGGGGGGGGGGGGGGGGGGGGGGGGGGGGGGGGTTCACAGTACTTAAAGTACAAAATACAGGGCAGTGTGAAACGACAGGAGTGGTACAAAGGGGTGGAATAAATATAGTGGCTGTCTCCTTCTGGGCCTTCATGGTATACAGGAGCCGCAGGAGACAGATGTATCTGTGGGACTTGGAATCCGCGCCCCGGCGCACCACTTAATTACGTACAAGTGCATCGTTACGGTGGTGATGCCCCAGCTGGCTTTTCAACAGGACCAATTAGCACTAAGGTTCCCCGACCCCCAGAAAGGCACCCCCCCACTCCCACCACCACCCCACTCCACCCCACACGGCTGCTTTCCACCCACTCACCGTTGATGAATTGTGCTTCAGCGCCAGCTCACAAGCGACTGCATTGAATTAGGCCTCTTTACATGTGTGGGGCTGTATGAAATCAGGCCCGTTTTAGCTGACTCATCTATCGCGTGTCCAGCCACACATTAATACATTAATACAGTATGGTCCTCTGCACCCTTAGCCTAAGCAACGCTGACACGATACACCGGAACTCTCAGACAGGTGGCTAAGCTAGGTAGCCGCCGATGGCGAGACAGCTCGTGCATTTGAGCTTTGATTAATGCTGTCTTTATTTCAGGGTCTTAAGGGGATCACAGATTGGTCGCTACCCTTTTACGCGTTGTTGTGCTTGCTGAGTAGGTAGTCGCATTGTTTAGTTTTTGTCCCACCGGTACTAAGCAGGAACAGTGGTCAGGAAAATGAAATGTTGCTCCACCATTTCTCAGGATTTTTTTTTTTCTAATACTTCTGGCTGAAGTCTAAGGTCAGTTCTGCAACATCGCTGTGTAACTTGTGAACTGGCTCTGCGTTTAACACTTTTGGTTGCAAAGCTGTATTCCACACAAACCACTGTCCCCGGCTTTGTTAAATGCCACACTATCAGCTCTTACCAGGTATCCTCTTCTCAAAGTCTTCCTGCCCCCTGCCATGGAAAGCAGCCTGGTCCCCATGGGGTAAAGGTTACGAGAACTAGTCCTGTTGAGGACTCCTTCACTGGTGGATTTTGCTGCTGCTGGCCTTATCTTTATCATGGACACACAGCAGTTTGTTCTTGTGGGGGAGATGGTATGGTGGCCACTCAAGGGAAAGAGTAAGGAGATACAAGTCTTCTTTCTTCTTTAACACTGTGGTTTTTTGCCTAAAAACGACTCAAGTGCTTTAAAAATTGGGTAACGTTTTCTATAAAGCCCATATTCATGAAGCCTAACAACTGTTCTTATAATTCATTGTAACACATTTATAAAGCATTATAAACACTATACACGCTATAAATATTTATAAGAAGGCATGACACATGTTTCTCATACATTATGAATGCTCTATGAAGGTCTCATCTATAATGCACTATAAATACCTTCATAATAATAAACATGGCTATAATGTTTAGAATACTTTATGAACGCATTGAAATGCATTATGAGGGTATGTGTAATGCAGTATAATGACTGCTTTAAGTAAAGTGTTACCGGGAACTGTCATTTAGACATGAGTAGCTACTTAGCCCACCAACCACTCAAAAACTCCCGCTTCTCCTTCAATGACCGCTGGCGAGTTACAAGCAGAAATACAAGACTGAAGTCGATAAGCATGCAATAAGCATACTTTGAGTCACAGTGGTTAGACCAAAGGACAGTAGCAGGAAATGTAGATGCAAAGAAATGTGCTTGAAGAAGTCTCATAGGTCAATGTGTCTTGGTTACGCCTTGATCTTTCAATTTCCATTTTTTGTTGTTGTGAAACATAGCAACCAAGACTGGACAAGAAAAGACACTGCACAAAATTGTGAACAAACCACTGCTTAGCTTTCCGTTTTTGCTACAGATTTTTGTTGACATTGCAACATTTTTTGGAGACGATTTTCAGACCTTATTTTGCCATTGGGTGGATTCTAATGTGCACAAACATTTGGGGCAAGTTAGTTGGCCTTAAGAGCCATGATTACACTAAAAAGAGTATAGCACTTTTACTGAAAATGAATATTGTTCTAACAGTATTTGATTGTATGTCAAATTAGTGTGAAATATTGCTGAAAATCTCAGACCAGATGCTCTCAATGGATGTGCCATGCCTGCTTTTAAGATCGTTTGCAGCATAAACAACAGACTCTGGTCTCGTGCCCTTCAGTCTCTAGGACTCTCTTCTTCACAGGTAGTAAAGAGGTCCTTTTCACGTTGGTAATAGCCGAAGAGCTGTCCGTGATGTTTATGTGGCTATTTACCTCAAGGGAATCCAGCTGTCTTTCATCGCAGGTCAGTCCCCTAACCCCTGCAGAAACACTGGGGGGTGCCCAAAGAAGGCTGTCCCCAAACATAGGCCGGAACTAGGCCTCGCCGGCTCTGTCCTTTTGATCATATATGTTTGGAGCCTGGGGGGGAGGCGATGGGGAGCTACTCCTCCTATGAAGAAGGCATTTCCATCCTCGTGATTATTTCCTGTGCAGATTGCTGCATACACAGAAGGAACTGATAAAGGGCTAGCAGCCATTATGTGCTGACTTTGGGGACGGAGGATGCCCATCGCACTTTGGGCGTGACATCAGAGAAACAAATCAGCTCGGGGGAGATGTTTTTACTAGGTCAGGCTCTCCCCCCCCGATAAGTAACATCAGGCTTTTGTTTGGCCAGCAGATGACCAGGATGGGCGTTCATGTGTGGCCCGGGGGTTGGGGTTTGACGGCCTCCAGCTGTTGGTGCAGAGGCTGCACCCGGCCCTTCGGGGTAGCTCCCCATTATGTGGCCGTCCTCCAGCGCTGCCCCTCTCTCCCTGTCTCAGCTGGCAACGTGCTAGCGGGGCCCCCCGCATTAGTGTCACCTCAGCTAGCAGTCCACGGACAGACGTGGGAAGTAACTGAAAAATCTACAGCCTGAGAGGCGTGCCCTTGATGAGATAGTGCCCCCGTTCATCTCCCCAGAAAGATCTAGAATTAAGAGGCCCCACAGATTTTACATTTTTATTTATTTATCAGACACTTTTACTAAATACGATGTCCATTGTATGAGATAGAGGGTTGTCGAGTCCCTGGTGTACTTTGGGGTTAAGGGCTTTGCTTGACAGTGACTCGATCAGTCTGCTGACTCTTGGATCTGAACCCTAACTGACCACCCACACGGCATCCTAATCCTAACATACTCATTTTCTGTTCTCAGTTTGCCGTGTTGCAAAACAGGGTACTCCTTGCAAAACAGGGTCTGGCGCTGGCTGTGTGCAGCCCCCAACGCTGCTCAGATGTGAATGTCACTGAAACTAAGAGCTGGGGAAGAGAGCTGGGCTGTCGCTGGGGCACCTAACTAAGGCGCTGGCTGACCTCGCTTTCAGAAGCACTAAAACACAGCTCTAACAATAAAACGAGTAGTTTGACATCATGATTGGTCCTTTGGTAAATGATGGAGATGATATGCAAGTGCCAGTCAACCCACGAGGCAGCCGTTGTCTTCTGAGAGGGGTGCCAACTTTCCGTTCATTACTGGGAGATTAGTAGGAGGCCTATCGTCTAAGATACTGACTGGTAACTTTAATGGGGTCGTGTGAAGCTGTATTGTAGTGCACCAGTGAGTTATTTAACCTGCATAAATCTGCAGAATGAAATTTAGGTTAAATTACATAAGATCCATGAATTCTACTGAGATTAAAATATGCTTTAAGGGTGTATTTATGATGCATAACCTAAAAATACAGAATTTGTAAGCCTTTTTAAATGCAAAAGTTGTTACATTTACACTGTCCAAATGAACAGAAATGTGGGTTTGGTTCTGTCTTGGGACATGCTGTATGTATTGTAGCTCAACAAGTCGAGCATTATGCTAACAATGCAAAGGTTGTGGGTTCAGATCCCAAGGAGCACACATTGTAATCCTCTGTGCAGTCAGTTGCTTTGGATGACAGTATCAAATAAATTAGTTAACTTAATACTGCACTGTGCAGGATGTATATGATGTCCTGCAGAACTGTCAGCGTTCCTGTATCGGACTGCCAGCAGTGTTTCCGTAGTTACTGTTGGCAAGGGAGTCAGCACCACGTGGGTGTCTGGGGAGAGGCAAGGCTGAAAGTGTGACAGCGTATGGAAAGATGCTTGCGAATGCACCGCCAGAGCTGAAGGATGTGTGCAGCGAGGAGTGGCTAACCAAGGCTCTTAGTAACCTGCTTCCTCGTGGAACCCAGAGGTCAAGTGACATCTTGTGGGTGTCTCTCAAGGTCACCTTTCTGCAGTGTAGTCACAAGAGCACCATGAGGAATTACAGCAAGAAGAGGAAGCTGGGCATGATTACGAGGGGAGCGATTGCGTCATGTGGCGTGATTACCAGGGAAGCGATCGCGTCATGTGGCATGATTACGAGGGGAGCGATTGCGTCATGTTGTTTGTGTCCTTGTGTGTGACAAACCGGGAAGTGATTGAGGACGCTAGCCTCGGAGTGCCCCCCCAACACACACACCTCATGCGGTGAGCATGACCGTGACCTGCCATTCTTCGGTGGGGTCATGTTGTTAGGCTACCTCTCCGAGATGTGGTGGGAATGCTGGAAATGGCAGGATCCAACCCAAGGACAGGGCTGGAGTTCGTGAGGCATGGGGGGCAGAGGGGTCACCATCTGTTAACTTTTACTGACGTGTTTAGGGGAATGCCCATCTCTGATGAAACACACCACAACATGCTCTCGCCACAGATGTGTCCTCATGCATCACAAATGGCAGCTGGTCTTTTGTGAAAATGCACTATAGAAATAAAATTCCAGTGAATTGAATTAAGCACTGAATTATCTTAAAATGCCTACAACCTGCAACAAAGCATCTAAATCTTTGTTTGAGTGTTTATACATCTAAATTGGACATTGGATCCTAAAGCCACAATTTTAAACCATTTTCCATAACATGATTTACCAGTATGTTCTTTGAAACAGTATCAATAGTCACATAGTGTTATAGAATGCAGTCAAGGCACACACCTCCTATTCCAACACTTTTTTATGTGAATTTCAGGGTTGACTGACGTATTTGACAACAATATGAATTTTTGTCATGCTTGCTTTTTAGAAGCAATGATGGAAAATGTACTTCACGTATAATGTAAATGCACATCAAATGTCTCTATTAAGGTAGCAGAAGGCTGAACTACTGAAACAGGTGCCACAGTATGTTAAAGATTAATTGCTGGTAAAAGCTTGTAGTAGAATCAAAGCCAGTCATGTAAGATGTCTGCTATGTTCATGGGCACTTTTGTCCTGTAATAACAGTGCTATTATTTATGGGGCTGAGATTGTGCTGTTTATAAATTAGATTTGATTATATTCCTTTATTATCATTGTTCAAAGTACAACAACATTTTTTGCAGCAGTCTAAATAGTTCATTCACACATAACAAGTAATCCACCCATCCATCCATTCATTTGCTGAAATGCTCCATTCAGGATCACAGGGTGTCCAGAGCCCGTCCCGGAGGCTACGGGCACAAGGCAGTGAGCAACCCAGGATGGGACGCCAGCCCACCACAGGGCACACTCACACAACATTCACTCACTCACTCACACGCACACACACACTCTCACACCTATGGGTCATAACAAGTATTTAAAAATGTAATCTGAGGTATAACTAGAGTCCAGTGTAGGGGAAAAAAATGACATATGTATAATTTTGGACATCAGACATAACATAACATAATAATACCATAAACCCTGTATGGACAGGAAATACCAAAAATAGATGAGCCATTGCGCCGAAGATTCTACCTGATACTCATGTAGCCCAAACATTGTGGTATCATACCACTGTCATATCCCATAACACAAAGGAGGCAGGAGCAGACGTAAGGGAAAACTAAGGAGGGATTTATTAAGAGGTAACAGAACCAGAGCAAACAAAAATACTATGTGGGGTCAAACAAAAGGTACAATTAGTAAACAGGCAGATAGCAGGCCTGGGAGGCACTCTTATAGAGGGCTGACAAGGGGGCAAACAAGAGGCAGCTGGTGTGATCCACATGGGGGCTGGAACGCGAGGCAAGACAAGACAGGCAGCAGGTGCGGCTCATTAGCCACACTGGGAAGAGGGCAGGAGGGGCAGGAAAGCAGGGCATGAGAAAAACGTACAAGTTTCAGCGAATGCAAAAACCAGTGCCATTAATACACATAAGGTGCAGTAAGATGTAAATGTTTGCAGTGTTGTTTTAGAGTGACTGTGGCAACAAAACTTGAAATATGAACACTATTGGGCATAGGACATCACATAATGCATAGCATAATAACATAGTAAACCATGTATAGAAATGAAGTACCATAGATCGTTGAGCTATTGCGCTGAGGTTGCTATAGACTCACAGGTCTGTGTCATAGTTTGAGTGTGTTCAGTTCATGTATGGCTGTGGGGTAAAAGCCATTCTTTAGCCTGTTTGTCCGTCATGTGATGGACCTGAAGCATCTGGCAAAGGGCAGCAACTAGTGAGAGGGATCCTTTAATATGTTTATTGCTCTGCTGAGGCAGCGGGAGTTCAAGATGTCCTCCAGAGAGGGCACAATGTATTCAATGACTTTCTGGGCGGTGCTGATGACCCCCTCAAGGGCTCTCATGTGAGCTGCTGGTGTACCACATGGTAATGCAATACGCCAGCATCCTCTCGATGCAGCAGCGGTAGAAAGATGCCATCAGTTCCTCTGGTCAGGGGTGTAGATTTAGGGTGGACAGAGGGGACATGTCCCCACCAATATCCTCCGACCATTGAAATGTCCCCACCAATAATTTAATCCATTTAGTCATAGGTCCCCACCAATGTCCAGCGTAAATCTACGCCCTTGCCTCTGATACATTGTTTCTCCTGAGGATCCTCAGGAGTCGCTGTTGTGCCTGTTTAACTTCCACTGTTGTATTGGTGGTCCAGCAGAGATCCTCCATAATGTGAGTCCGTAGAATCCTTTCCACCCTTTCCACACAGTCCCTGTTGATGTGATGTGATGACTTTGAATTGACTTCATTGACCTGTGCCTACCTGTGCTATTGACTTCAGTTTGCAGCTACTCTGATAGGCTCTTGGTAGGGCAGACATGGGTCTCCTAAAAGCTGTTTCTTACTGGGATTTCTCACAGTTAAGGTTTCTTCCCCTCTGCTTGGCAGTGCCGGGTAAATATGCCTGTGGTCACGTGTTCAAAAAACCACTACAACATCCTCCTGCGGTTTAGTGTCTAACGGTTCTCAGACACGTTTGTGTCTTCTCTTCCCATGGTATTGAAGGATCACTGAATAAGAGAAATTCTCTCTGGAATTTCTCTCTTTTGTTATTTTGAACAAACAAGGAATCTTACACTGGATGTGTTCAAATGGATCATTAAAGATTGACATAGTCAAAATGCCCCATGACTGAAATTATAACATACCCGAGAATTACCCAATATTTACCTATTTTGAATAAAATCAAAAAAAAGAACTGGAAAAAGAACTTTTTTGCACCATCATCTTTAAATTCTATGCATATGTTTAAGTGTAGGATGTTCTGAGAACATAAAGCTCATGGTCTCTACTAAGTTCACATATCCTCAGATGTTTGACATTTCAGCCCTTTTCTGGACGTACTGAGGTGCTGAAATGTTTTGCTGTAGCGCAGTACTCCTGTGAGTGTGTCTTCAGACTGCCTGCTGTCCACATCCTGATCCGGTTAACCCGGTAACCCTCGTAACTGGGAGTAGAGGACATTCCAAAGTGTCACACGCCTTATTGCATCCTAGCAAACTTTTTTCAGGGACACCGCTGCTGAGTCTCCTTTCCTGAGGAACATGGGCCAATACTCAAAGGGGGCGGGCGGCAGTGGCGAGCACGGAGAGCTTAATCGAGTGGCTCCTGGCTCTACTGCGCTTGGGTATCATGCTCTGTTCTTTGCCTGTAGAGGATCAGGGGGTCACCGACTCCCACATCCTCCAGATCAAAGCCTGAACCCAGATGCTGAGACTTTTCTTCCTGAGAGAAGCGCAGCTGGAGACACCAGCCACACTGTGAAATGCAGCGGCTGACTGGCTGCCGTCCTTCAGAGGGCCGCTCATTAGAGGCTCTACCTTGTTTTAGTGCGATATATCTTTATTTATAATGGGCTTTTATCCATGTGACCGTCTTTTACATTGTCCCAGAATTGTAACCTTTTTTTTGGTCAGCCTGGCTACTAGAACAAACAAAATCCACCAGTCATTTGGTGTCAAATTAATGACGTATTTGGTGACCCACATTATTCAGACCAATAAAATGACTTCATTACAGGACTAGCCTCTCCACTCACCCAGTGCAGCAGTAGCCTCTATACCATTTCCGCCCTTCGCTAAGGAGCTTCCAATTTGCTCAGACAGGATGACCCCACCACCCGCCCCCCTACCATAATTAAACAGGAAGCCTCCCGTTTCTGCTGTAGGGTTTGCAGTGGCCCTGCATCTAAGTCTACCATGCCCACAATTTTTGCCTCTGGATGGAACAGCTGTTTGGAGAAGTTCATTTTGCTGTTCGCTCGGGGTTATGACGATGCTGCTGGCCTTGCCAGTTTCTCTAACATCTGCCAGTCCGACGTGAGATTAGCGCACAGTGCTGACCTCAGGGAGACCACAGAACAGTGATGTGAAATGTAGGCATACGCACCAGTAGTTAGTGTCCACATCCCGCAGGATTCCTGTGTCTCCTGGGTAACAATGCAGTGAACCTTGTCCTCAGCCTGCATCTCATCTTTCTTTACTCCTTAAAGGAAATTATGAACCAAAAAAAAAATTCCAAACAAAACAGACGGCGACATCGGCCTTACCCTGGTGTGCTGGGTTTCCGCCTAATTGTTTCTGCTCACGCTACTCTGGGACAAAAGGTTTCCTCTGGTTGTTTGCAAGACGACGTGGAACCCGCACAGAAGCCCTAGCAAAAGATAAGGCCGGCATGAGATTTTTATCTCAGCTGTTTACTTACTCGGTGGATACTGAAATACTTAGCAGCTCTTTGTCTTAAAACTCTTACAGTGCGCTTGGCCGGATGTATAGTATGTGAAGAAATCTGGGTTATGTATTTTACTCCAGGGTCCTGGAGTAGCGCAGTGCCAGTTTTTAGAAGTTGTAGTAAGTTCAGTTTTTGTAATCACTCCGCTCCCCCACTGCCAGGATTTATTTACATATCTCAGTAAGTTCCTCAGCAAAGCTGGTATTTCAGTTGACTAAACATATAGGCCCTCATAAAAGTTCCCCCTGCAGATTCACAGATCAACGTCGATTTGTTTTACATCTGCTAGTCACCAGGTGATTAGTTGGTGTATGATATGCTTTGGTGGGGGTGGCAAACAGATCAATGTAACAGGGGGGATGGGGGGCTGGGGGTGGAGACAGCAGTTTATTATGGTTTAAAGAGTTTAGCAAACTGGTGTAGAGAACCTAACACATTCAGCTTTGGGGGGAGGGGGGTGAGGTAAGCAGTGCAGGGGCTGGGTTTAGAAAACATTACATAGAATCAAGATTCAAGAACTTTATTGTCATTGTGTAATATGATGAAATTATGTGGGGAGCATGAGGCCGCTGCATCTGTGCACGACACCATCTTGAGTACTCATTATTGTCATTCGAGTACTCACAAGTACTTGAGTACTCAAATAGGCTGGGTATGTGGTCAGGTCTGGAAGAGAAAATGGGAGGTTGTTTTATGGCATTAAAAGCTGAGGATAAGTGAATCGAAGGGCTTATCGCTACACTTGAAAGCCTTTCCACAAACAATAGCATCAGTGGTTGAAAGCCTTACCACAAGCCCTAAGAGCAGATCGGAGAATGAGGCCAACTGGATGGATATTTGCTGCACAAAATATATCAGTATCATGCAGAAAGGAGACAGCCCACATGTCTAGATAATCAGTTTGTTCTCTGGCCTATGAAAACTGTGTTAAAGCTGTTCCTGCTACTCTCATACATGTGTTCATAGGCATGAACTTAATGAAGACCCCAAAGTAGATCTGTCGACGTGCATAATTAATACCGCATGATAAGATAATAAGGTAATACCACACATAGAGGCGGGAGTTGGTGTTTCTGCATCTCAGAGTCAAGGTGAGTTCAAGGGAGAAGGTGCTGGAAGAATATTAATGAGACTCCAGTTTTCTCAAAGAAAACCTACTATGCGCTTGTGCTGTTCTTTGTGATAAAGGTGAGTCCTTTCGAATTTTTAAATAGAAAATCCATAGCAAATCTTTAAAAATATATTAGCACAATATTTTAAATAACATGTTGGTGTTTTTGTGGTGGTATTACTTCCTCTTGATGATGAGCCTAATTTAACTTTATATTTTATTATAATCCGTATAACCATAAACACAGTCTCCATTCCGATTGTTCTCTCATGTCTGATTAGCATTAGCACGAGTTCATAGCTCAATCAAGACAGACAGCGGTTCGTTTTGAGCAGTAGAGATGGTCAACTGGCAGCATCTCCTTTCCCACTTCGAAGTAGGTGGTTGTTTATTTTTAACGCCCCCCTGGCCATTTGTGGCCGCCCCGAACACGACCGCGACCAGAGCCTTGAGGTTTTGTGCCAGCGGATACAACGCCTTTTCTTTTTTTAAGTGTCACCGTGGGAAGATGTTAGCAGCTGCTATTGTGTATAATTTTAAATTTCATTTCATCTTAAGTGCTCTGCTACGTGACTGTTGCTGAGGGTAAATTGATGAATAAATATCTAAACATATTATAAAATATGCGAATAATAACCATAATCATTCCTCATCACTCATAAACTTTAATTAAATATTTACTTGGGAGGCAGTGATTATTCATTGAAATATCTGATTATGAAATATTGCAGGCTAAATAACAGCAATCTTGATAACTATCTACCAATGAGAAACCCAAGGGTCTTTTTAAAAGTGATTTTCTAATATCGGAAATTTTAGATCTCTAAATCCAAGAATGCTCTACCAGTACTGATCGTCATGACATCTTAATAACATTATAGCTGAATAAAAGAAACTAATTGATGTAATTATTAAATATCCATCCATTTTCTATACCGGACTGTCCTAGGAAGAGGCACAAGGGTCCAATTAATCAATGTCGATGGCCTGTGCTATGATTCAGAAAACGTCTGTAGCAATGAGTTTGGATCTGTTGTAGACCGGGAATTTCTTCATCATGGGAACTTCACACCTCTGATCCATCCTTTGGGATCCATCTACAACCTCATGACTCTTCTCATTTCATTGCAAAAAACAATCCTTGGACCCAACTGGCTTATTTCCACAGGGCCGTCGCTGGCTTGACCCTCCTTCTAAGGGTTACGGGACTGGAGAGCTAATTGGTCTTTGCTCAGCCCTTATCGGTAATGCAGAGATCAGACACTCACACATGGAGTATTTTGGTTTCTACCACCTTTTGCCCACCACAAGCACAAACAATGGTTTAGCTGCTATTGTTGCTGTTCAGTCCCGTCAGACACGGATGTTTCAGTAATCTCAGGGGTATCCCGAAGACAAATACAGACTATGTGCTGTGAGGCCTTTTCTGTACATTTCCGAGTACTTCTGTTATGGTCGTTTTAAGTGATTATACTTCTAATGTGTATTGGCCTACTACGCCTGGTTTAGCCTGCTGCATTTAGAATTTATCGAGGAACGATGTACTTGTATAAATTTGAATATGTGATGCTATCAGATCGAAATTCAGTGTCAAAAATGAGCGAATGCCTGTGGATTTTTAGAGCATTTTTTCAAAGGCTCAGGAACGGCATAAATGTTTGCTACAGTAAAGCTGACCCAGTGTGAGCATGCTGCTGGATCAGCAGGAGGTTGGTCTCAGCCCTCAGCAGGCTCAGGCTTCACAACAGAGGTACAGAATCAAGCCCCCACCACCAGAGCTACTGCCCTTCTGCTGCTCTACTGACTCTGTTGCAATAACACTTTGTTTGAGTGTGTGGTTTTACACGCAGTCCCGCAGTCTGCAAGTTGTTCTGCGTTTTAACCTGATCTATAGCCGATATATAAATTCTCCTGACTTTTGAAAAAGAGTTGACTCTGTTTCCTCCTTTTGGGTATTTTGTCAATTTTTTTACAGCACTCATCCTAGCTTAGAAAATTGCTAGATAATAGCTGCTGTATTGTCTAGCCTTTTGACTCAAAGTGTTTATGTCCTTTGAGGAATGGCGCAGTCCAGGGCCACATTTGCTTGGGACTGCCTGGGCTAGTCTGGGGTAGCGGTGTAGTGTGGGGGTGACAAGCTGCCTCTGAATGGGGAGAAGGCTACCATCAAAAACTGCAGTCCAGTGTAGCACACTCTCCGTCGACCATCAATGGCTGCACTGTGTAAGTGGTAAAAGGCCTTAAGTTCCTCAGAGCATGCATATGAGCTGAGCTCACCTGAACCGACAACATCACGCCCCAGACCAAGAAGGCACAGCAACGCCTCTACTTCCTCCACCAGAGAAGAGTGTGACCTGCTTCCTAAACGCATATAAAAATGCACATCTGCACTACAATGTCTCATTTGTTTGCCAGCCCTCTGCTGTTTGGTGGGGGGGGTGGAGTGGGTCGAAGTGCACAGTTTGGG
>JAODKM010000034.1:8739123-8749856 GCA_026780845.1 Petrocephalus sullivani
CTATTTGCACTGTTTGGGGGGGGGGGGTAGAGTTGGTCTAAGTGCGCTGTTTGGGGCGTAAGATTCATATTTTGATTCATGGTTATGAAATGACAATAAAGTCACTTGACTATATATATATATATATATATATGTACGTAGTGCTGCAGGTAAAGCTGGGGGCCTAAGCTCAGGCCATATATTTCACATCCCTGGAGAATTGGTGGGGGGGGGGGTGATGAGGGCCTTATCGGAATGTGCTCTGATGCATGAACCCACACCCTTCTCATCACATGTACAGAGGCTTTACTGATTGAAACCACAGCCAGTGTGGTCTCGAAGAGTAGTGCCGTCATCTAACATCACCCTGGCTGAGGGTTCTCTGTGTGTTTTGTGGCTTTCATCTGGGCTCTACTAGGTTTTGGGTGTATATAAATTTGTAAGAATGTGTGATTGTGTCTGTGAGTGTGTATTCGTGCCCAGCAAAGCACTGCCATCCCGCTTTGAGTTAACCTGCCCCTTGTGCTTCCTAGGATAGGCTCCAGGCTCCCAGACAAGATGAATAATTGAAGGATGGATGGGTGGATGGATGGATGGATAATTGCTTAAAGTTTCAGCCCATTTATTTGCTGACTTTGGGGTTCTGAAGCTTTTCTAAGACGGTGACACGGACAATAGAAGTGAAGGTTAGCCCCTGGGAAACTTCCAGAAAGCACCACTCCCATTGCTGTTCTGGTTCCTCCTTCTGTTAAATAGAGAAACTGCATGTGGAGAGAGATAAGAGATAATGATGTAAAAGCAACACAGAGAGTCCCGTTTGCACCGCCCTTCAGAGCAACAGCTACATATGTGCCTTCTGAATTCCGTTCTGTGCCCGTGGTAGCCCTATTAAGGGCTGTGATAAAGGAGCTTCACTTCCCCCATTCTCCAGCCAGCTCGTCATGCGCCGTCCTCGCCGTGTCCCAGTCTTCCTGGCGTCACCATATTTTACGTGCTGATTGAAGATGACCATGAATGCTCCCTGTGGATGTTTACATTAAAATACAGAAAAATACTGATGATTTCCATAAAAATGGTGAATGATGGTAACACCATGCGAAACAGAGCTTCATTATTGCAGCTGCTAGATCACTATTATAAGTACAGCTACAACGATTGAATATTGCCTTCAGAGCTCACACATAATAATGTCAGACCTTGAGAAAACTAACAGACCTCCAGCTAACAGAGTTCCAAAGAGATTAAATAAAAAAACTGCAAAATCATGATTCAAAAATCATAACAGTATATATGGAGCACAAAAGGACTAATTACTGTAATGATTCTGCAGCCCGATTGGACCCTATATCACTGCCCAAATTGTACCTTGTTTGTCCTGGTCTAAGTTCCCCATCCTGGCATTACCATTGGTCTGGCTGGGAAATGTAGGATCTTACTGGAGTGGGACATTTTTGCTGTGCTTGGATGTGTTTCCAACAGGTTGTCACTAAGACACAACCCCAGCAAGGATCTCTGTCACAACGAGAGAAGTGTGTCTCTATAGTGTAACTAACATCAAATTCCTTCTCATCATGCAATTATAGGATATATCTAATCTCTCAGGTTCATCTTGAAAAGGTGCAGATTTTCAGCAAATCACTTTTTCTCCACCTGATTATGACCCAAAATGTCATGCAACTGGGACAATCTGTAAGGAAGCTTGAATTTCTCCCGCTGTAAAATTACAGTATTTCATGACAGAGTTTCCAATCTGTCATGTCAGTCACGCTTTCAGACTCTCATGCTCACTGAAGAAATCTTATGGCAAATCTATATTATTCCATTATGAACCTAAAATTACCTACTTTAAAAACATTGGAGCAGTTTGCACACCCTACAGACTATTTACAAGTTAATAAAACCCTCATACATGTAAATTTGTGTACCGACTTCGTCTAAAAAATCTCATGGTAGCCATCTGACTGAAGTTAGCAACCCTTTTGTAAGTAGTGAGGCTCTGTCATTGCAAAACAGGAAGCCGCCCTGCCAGGGAGAAGAACGTGAGATCGAACCCACGTTGATATGTTTGGCCTCCTTCCTTCAACCACTTCCTCATCTGCTAAACATCTCCGTTTGAAAATGTCAAATCCTCCGTGTCGCGTGCTCAGGCAGCTTAAAATCCTGACAGGGTTCGAGCATCGTGTTCACAACCGTGTCTCTGTGCTGTCTGACACCATAACAAGGTGGGAGGCTAGGGGTGTTGACAGGCAGGCTCAGATTTAATGGAGTGAGCGGTGAAAAAAAGAGAGAAAATGAACAGATCGTGATGTTGCAGTGAGCGAACATCTGTCGCCAGTGGTCGGGCCGAGTAGGAAGCCATTATAGAACAAGTGATAAATAGTTGAATATACGTTTCACAGAAGAGAGTTCTGCACTACTAGCTACTGGCATCGACAGTCAATTTAGTGGAGTGGGGACAGGCGTTCTAGATGATTCTGTTTTTGTGGTGACAACTGAACAAAGTGACATTTTAACATTTGTACTTAGAGTGACTGCAAGCACAGAAATCACAGTCAAGCCAGAATGGAAAGAGGGCGAGCGTGACGGCGTTTAATTCAGCGATTTTTAATTAGCGTGTGTTTTTTTAATTAATTTATTTGCCTTAAATAATTGAATCAAATCTCTAAATAAGCTTCTGTTTAGCCACATTTGTCAGGGCAGTAAATGAGCTTATCTTGTACTCAGTTTTGAAGCTAGATTATTTAATAAAGGCATATAGTAGTGTTTTTTTTTCTGCAGTGGGTCCAACACCAGACAAATATAGGGAGAGTTTCTTTATTTTTTTTTGTCACTATTATGGGATACGGTGACATAAACACTGCCAAAGATGGATTGTTTTTACATTGTTGTGTTTTTTTTTTTTTTAGATGAAGGTGTGAATCAACTGATGGTGCTGGTCAGGTGCTGAAACCTGCAATCAAAGTATAATCTCAGGCCTCACATTCTCAGCGGCGTGTGAACCTGGGAGACGGGACTAATGCCACCGGCACTCATCACCTCCCAGGTCTCTGGGTCTCATCGCGTCTATGTCGAGTTACTGCATAATCATGTGACGCTGTTTGGCCAATCCCACGAGCTGAATTCCCCATTGGTCACCTTGTCTTATAAACGTCCTCATCCCTCTGCTGTGAAGGGCCGGCGTCCCTGTCATCATGAGGACCTGAGGGAGGTTACGGAGCGCCCCTCTCATGGCTCTCCTCTTGGGGGCACCTCCAGGCCGGCCAGCCGTGACGTGCCAATGCTGGGCCAGCATGTACTGGGTGCAGGACCTTATGAATAGCAGACTCCACTGCTGAATGCATTCTGCCCCCTTCCCCCCTCACGCGAATGTCATTGCATGCTTATGGTGAGGGGCAGCTTCTCACGGAGGAAGGAGTGAAGTCTTAATGAACAGTCATCCATCGGAAGGCAATTTAATTATCTTTGCAGGCATTTTCGGCGATTGAATGAGGCATTACTTCACACACATACGGCACGTCTCACTATAGAGCAATCAGACTCTCTTAGTTAGTCAATTATTTGCCATTGGTGGGGGGGGTGAGGACTCCTGTTTTCCTGCCGTGGTTTACTGGCAATGCAGGGCTCCATACTGGGGAGTGTTAATTGGGGGGTGTGGAGATTGGAGGGGCCGTTATGTTTACAGCATTTCATTAGCAAGCCGCTCCGTCAGTGAGACTTCATAGCGTGTGATCCGGGGGGGGGCGTTGGACAGGGACGGGGGCTCTTCCTATCTCCCCCCCCACCTCACTCACACTCCTCTCCCTGGGTTCGAAGGGCTTCCAACCCTTTAACCCACCAGCTTTATATGAGGGAGAATGAGATTCATTTCAAAATAGCCGTACTTTGCAGTAGCATGCAGAGGCTTTTTGAGGGGCTCAAAGCCTGTGACACACACATTAAAGGGGCAGGCAGTGCCTTTAAAGGGGAGGCTCCCCCTCCCCACATGGTGCTTTGCCTTCAGTACAAATTAGGCAGCCTCTGTCTGTAGGTCCGTCCTCTTTGAAGACAATGATTCTGTTAAAATCTCATCATTAAAATTCTCAGCTGTTTAGATCATTGTCGACGGGTGGCAAAAATGCAGATGATGTCATAATGTGATATCTTCTGCTGGATGGGGAGAGAAAAGTACCAAGAATTACTGGCTATTTGGGCCTAATTCCATTTGGGGCGTTAATCTACTACAAGTCGGTTATTGATTTGTTTGTGCTGAGCTGGAGGATAATAAAGACAGTGGAGAATTTAAAAAATGCAGCCGGGGAGGATTCAGGATGATTCAGCTGTGCCGAAAATCCGGAGCGGCGTACTGATTTGCACAAACATAATCAAATAATTCATTGCGTATGCAAAAACGCAGTTGATGGAGCAAACAGGAATTAATGTGACACAAAGGTTTTAATTTGTTTTAGGCGAGAGGCGTCTCTGGCTGCTGCGTCTACGTCCGCACCCTTCATGTGTGTGCTTTCATTAAACTTTAACAGAAAAGCCCTTCTGGCTTAAAATCTGTTTAGTTTAGCCCCAAACACCCCCCTCCCTCGCCCCCTCCCCACGGCCCATCTTCTGACTTCTGGCTCCACATGGAATTGATCGAGGCCGTTTAAAGAGAGCCAGCTCCCGCAAACACATTTGCCCCCAAAGAAGTTTGCTTTTTTTTTCCCTTCGTGTCAAGCTACCCTTCACCAAGTGCCGCTTTTTCATTAACGGCTCCCAATTTGGACAGCGTCCAAATCGCCGGCGCTGTTTCGGCGTGAGCCCCGCTAATTACGGCGGGAGCACAATTAGGCAGTGCCCCCTCGGCATGCTCGTGCACGGGGGGCGCTTTGTAGGTCAGGGGGACGGTACTCCATTTCTCAGTACCCCCACCCCAACCACACACCTCCCGTTTTAATTGTAATAATTAACGCTACCGACCGACTTGTACCTTGGCCTGTCCAAAGACATTCAGAGTTGTGCTCCTCTGCTGCTCGGGGGGTGGATACAGATTCACACCGAGAGAGCGAGAGGGAAAGACCATAAAAGGGAGGATGAGGTTGTCTGTCTCGAAAGCCATGCCCTCGTCCTTGTGCCGCGGTGCCAGACCGCTATGAGACACCTTCCTGTCCAGCAGGGCCGTCTTTTAACCAGCCCTGTGTGGTCGCGTCAGTCGGTCCTTCCGCAGAGCTCCCAGCTGAGTCCTGCACTACCCCCTGCTTCCTGTCGGGAATCTCCCACATCCTGGAAACCTCACACGGCCAAGCGGCCGCCCCCCCACCACCCCACCCCCGCCTTGTCGCAGCTGGTCTCCATTTCGGAGCCGTCGGCTCACTCCGGAGACACAGGGGGTGGCCGGCGAGGATGAGACTGGGGGGAGGGAGAGTGAGGACCAACCAGCCATCACCTTCGGGGGGGGGGGCTGGAGCCGAGCCAGCCCCCGAAGCACTGGCCGGCTATCTCCTTTGTTTCCTGCGTGGGATAAGATTAGGGGGGTAGGGGTCTGTCGCGCGTCCTCCAGCAAGATGGAGTTAGCCGATGAGGCCCGGCAGTCCTCAGCGCGGCCCGCTCTGCTGGACGCCAAAGATTAAAGGGTCGCTTGTCAGCCTTCATTATTTGTCATATCCAGTGTGTATAAGTGAAGGATTCTCCCGCCACCTCAGGCCTTGTTTCGAAATTGATGCAAGCAGTACTTTAATGGTCTCCTATTGGTTCAGGCAATTCTTTGTGTTTGTCCCTTTATTTGTTCATTATGGCAACGCAAGGGAAGTCCCGTTATTTCTATGATGATGTAATTAAAATACGTAATTCATTCAATTACCTGTGATGGAATGGCCTGCTGGCCAGGGCGTCCCTGCGCCGCGTCCCTCTGCTTCCTGGGACAGGCTCACGGCGACCCAGTGCTGGATCAGAGGTTATGGGTGATAGATGGATTGCTGGATGTATGGCCTCCTTCATTTACCATCTCCGGTTGCAAATGCCGAAGGGAAACAGCGTTTATCTGCAGATGCTGTTCTCCTTACAGGGTAACGGCACCCTGAATCGGGTAAAAGTTACGTGGTTTTCCATGTGTAACCCAAGCAAATTGTGAACGATGATATGGGCTGGTATTATAAGAAATTATATTATATCGATAAATAATATTGCTGTGTTTCTCAGATTTCACAAGTAAGATTCTCTGTTACTTGGCTAGCATATCCGAGGCACTGTGTGGCTTTGTGGGTTAGCACTCATAATCAGAAGGTCACTGGCTCAAATCCTGCAGTCGGTGAAGTGGCTTCAGTTTTGTATCCCTGAGCATGACCCTAACCCCAAGTGCTACTGGAACTGTATGACCCTGCTTTGCCAATTATGTGCTACCTGGGATAAAAGAGTCTCCTAAATACATAGTCAAAAATAATCGAATAGTATGGTGTCATATCGAGATAAATTATGCAGGAAGGGTTAGGGTCAGGGTTAGGGTTAGGGTTAGCCTGGGAATATTTTAGGCCGCTTGTAGTGTTGGCAGTTTAAATTTGAAATGCACACTTTGCTAATAATTTCTGCATAACTTCCACGCTCATATTTTCGCTCATCATCAGTTTCCGGCTGTGCACCCACACATTCTGCTTTTAATGCACAAATCTAGCCTATTAACTAATGTCTCCGACATATAGTTCATTAACATGCAAATGGTGTCTTAGGAACAGATTAGTTAATTGCAACTAATTTGCATAATTAATGAACACTTGAATGAATAATGCCTTAGCGATTTTGAACTGTGCCGCTCTGAAATAAATTATGGAAGACTTGTCAGGCCGAGATCATGGTGTCGATTCCTTGTGCACTGGGCTGAAATTAATCAGCGGGAGGTGTTAGAGGGTGTGGTCTTTGCTGCTGTGTTCATTAGTGAATTGTACTTCACAGCTTTTCTTCAGGTGCTTCCTGTCTGTTGTATTAATCTCTGCTTTATTGGACTTAAGGCTCCAGAGGAGGACTTTCATTCTTGTGTGATCATCTGTGTGGCTTCAAAATTATGTTCTTCACTGCAGACAATGTAAATCCAGGCTGCCCAGCCCTGCTCCAGGAGATATGGCAAGTTTAGGTGCAGCCCTAACTGAACACACCTGACACAGATCAGGCTCTGCAGTAGCATTTCAGGCCTTGTCCACACAAAATGTAGCTTTTTCTATGCGTTCTTAGCTGGTTAGTCAGTGTGTGCCATTACCTGTTTTCTTAGCTGTGAGAGTGTGTGCTCTTTACATATTTATGACAGCTCGTTTTTAGTGCTTTCATGTGAAGGGAGATTTCTTAGTTTTTGTGTGGACTGGATTTTTTAGGAAGGAAAAACGCCATATTTAAAAATATCCATCCAAGACAAGGCCTTAGTATTAGAGCAAGCTTACCTTCGACATACCTAGCTCCTATGCTTATCTGTCTCAGATGTGTTAAATGAGGGGTGCACCTGAGCTCTGAGTGTGGTACATCTCCAGGAGCAGGGCTGCGCAGCCCTGGTGTAAATCCTTTCTTCTGACCACTCCAGCATATGAAAACCGAAACGTGTGAAGACGCCAACACTAGAATGCAGCATTTCTATTAAGCTTGGCCAAAACCGGTTAGCTGTTGCCACATTGGTAAGTGCTTCTTTTGCTAATACAAATATACCTAGTAACAGCACAAACAAGCTTTCACTATAGGGTCAGGCTGAGCTAGGAGCCCATCCCAGGAAACACAGCCTGGACAGGATGCCGGAGTGCTCAGAGGAAACCCGCTCAGACTCGGTGTAGAACAAGCAAACTCCACCCACACAAAGCCCAGGCAGGAATCAAACCCACAGCCACCACAACGCATGTATACATTTTCTGAACAGAAATACACCTAAAGGGAATTGTCAGTCCTTCTTGACAGTGCAGTGATGTTATTTTCTCTGCCATTTCTAGCTACAAAGGGATCTTCTCCCTGTTGGGCCTCATATGCTATAAAGGCAAGTGTTTGATTAAAAAAAACTCTCTTTATTTAACTGCGTTTCTTTTCTATGCATTCTGGCGTTATTGAAGTCAGCGGGATTTATGGCTCAGAAACTGTCGGAGCAGCAGCTTGTATTTTAATCTCTGGGAAGCCGTCAGTGGGGTAAAGCGGCGCGGTGCTTTTGTTACAGGGGCCCTGTGTAAAACTGCAGCGGAAATACTTTGGGTGGGCTCCAAGCCCGGGGGCGAGCCCCCCTTCCAGATATGATAAATGTAACGTAAGGTCAATGTTTTATCAGCACAGAAGTAACGTCCCTGGAGAACCTCGCTGCCCTGTCCTTGGGAGACAGGGACTTTGCTTCTTCTGGTCTTGCTGTATTCTTGAAGTCCCCAGAATGTCACTTATGCTGGGGGAACCGGCGGCAAGAGACATGTTAAATAAAGATATATCGCGCAAGTTTTGGTTCCCACACGTATAAACATGGATGAATGCTCTGTTTGTCCCCTGTACACACACAGGGGGACCTTATGTAGGGTTATACAGGGAATCTGCACGTTATTCACCAGCACAGTTTTTAGGAGTTCATCACAAAGCCTGCCTGCCAGGTAGATATTAAAAAATTATACAAAGATACATTAAAACTTGTGTTGGCCTTTAGGCAACCTAACCAGGAGTATGTTGGACAACAATATGATTTAGCTGGAATTTTTGGTAACACTTCTATATTGTATTATAATTCTCTAATGTATCTATAATGCATTATAGGTATCTTCATAATGGTCGGCATAAGAATTAACAAAGCATTACAGCATTTTCTACTGGCAATGCAATATAGTATTCATATCACTACTTTACAAGTTCCAGTGAAGCGCTCATCTATAATGCACTATACATACCTTCATAATGCATTATAATGGTCAGTATAAGAATGCAGGATGCTTTGTACTGCATTATGAAGGTATCTATAGCGCATTAAAGATGGGAGCTTCATAAAGCATTCATAATGCATAATAAATATGGCTATAATAATATATAATATTTATAACCATGATTATTGTGATGCTCAGCCCCGCCCTTCGTGTTTTTCCCCTGTTTTGTCCTCAGGCGGGGCTTGATTCGTCGCACCTGTCCTTCATTGTGTTTGCCTTGTGTGAATTCTCCACTTGTTTCCTTGGATCAGCTGCCTCTTGTTTGCCCCTTGATGTCCTGCCCTATTTTAGTGAGTCTGTGTCCTGTGCCCCTTGTCGAGTATTTTTCATACCCCGTATGGTTGCTCTCGCGCTTTCTCCCTCGTTTTCCCGTGTACTGGATAATAAACGCCCCTTTGAAGGGCTCTAACCAAGCAGCCTGCAGTATGGGTCATTCATCCAGCCGAAAGCATGACAATTATGAATGATTTATGAATGCATCATCATGTGTTATGAATGTGTTCATAGATTCTTATGGACATGGCATTCATAGAATTATTATTTTATTTATTAGTTTATTTCTTTATTTTTACATGACATTTTTACATTATATAAGGCAGCACATATCAAAAACGATAAACTTCAGCAAGGAAATAACAGAGATTTTGGTTAAAAATCCAGCCCACTCCGGGTCAGTGCTCTGGAAGTCACATAATGCAGGCCTTCTTCTGTGAATGAGCAGTCACACAATGCAGGCCTTCTTCTGTGAATGAGCAGTCAAAAAGTTGCCTTTCTACAAATCAGAGCAGAATTAGCTGCATTAAAAAGAGTTATGTGCTTTTAATGCGTGTAAGTGGTGCGTAATTGGAGTAACCTTTATGAGACCATAAGACCTTAATGCGTTTGACCAGTTCACCCTTTCGAGGTATTTATGCACCAGTCATCCAAGACCTCTGCCCTGCTACGCCCTGGTGGAGGCATGCCAGCTATGCACTGTCTCTGCTCAGCTCCAGATAGGCGTAGGCAGGTGGCTTCGCTCAGAGGCGAGCGGATCTCTGATAGCGGCCAGGACTGCATTCCCTTGTATTTATAATAAGGCTGACGTTTGATCTGGGGAATCTTTTTCAATGACGTAACCCCCTGCACCCACACATAAGTGGAGCATGAGGAATATTTCATAGCACAGTTTCCGTGACAACGATGCATCAACAAACTTTTTCAGGATTCATACAGATAAAATATTTGTATGAATCGGCCCGGCTGCCATCAGAGATCCTGGGTGAGGACAGCGAAGGAACAGCCAGCATCCGTCTCTGGGAGGGAGTGATGGCTGACTGAATTTCTGCAATAATTTGGCTTAGCTACTCTGGCCTGATATAACAGATTAAATTACCAGGTGCTCTGTCTTGGTTTTGCCTCCCCCTGACCCAGACCATGGGCCCAACACCAGCCCTATATGAGACCCGTGACAGCAAATGGGCTGATCTGATTCCTTTTAGCCCGGGGGCTTTTTCCATCCCTGCTAAAACAGACCCTTTGCTGCTCACGTTCACCGCCAGTGCTGCGGGGGTCCAGTCACACTCACTCCCCACTACCTTACAACAGTCACGGCCAACCTGGGCTCAGTGCTCCCCCGGGGGTCTCTGGTAAAATGGGAAAAACTAAACTGAAATCGTGGTTTTATTATTTTAAAAAATTTGCTATAAATATTACCACAGTTTTCAGCTACACCTAGTGTTTTAGTAACATTATCATGTTCTTTCGTTAGGGTGCTTGTCGTTTATGCCTATGAATAAATGCATTTGTCAAATGGTAGCTGTAGGCCAGGGCTGCTCAATCCTGCTCCTGGAGATCTACCACCCTGCAGAGCTTAGGTGCAGCCCTAATTTAACA